>BLKR01011957.1:0-25278 GCA_011170035.1 Teleogryllus occipitalis | reverse complement strand
TTTAATTTTAACGATTATGTTAAGGTTTGCTACTCAGAGACACGGAGCATGCTCCAAAGAACACAATAAGTAAACGAAATTGAGGATATTATGATTATTATGTCGTAATAGCTTCATTGTTGAAATGACGACTGATTCTTTCATATGAGATTTTCTGTGTTTCATGAAGATGACCTCGGCGTATACGTATTTCGAAGACGTGTAAACTTCCATGATTTTGACGCGATAAGCGATGACTTCAAACAATCCACTTCGATTCAGAGGGTAGTGTCAAAAATCATTGGCGTGTTAGTGTCGAATGGAAAAGAATGCGTCTAGAAATTGTTCTGAACTTCGAATAATTGAATTTTAAAAACATGTTTATTTGCAAACTTTGCACCTTCATTGAAATTTACTTAACTGCATACGTAAGTTCACATTCCTTCAATTACACATGTCCATAAATAAACATATGTCATTACAATATTATAATAGTATTATTACTTTTTCGCATATTCCATACTGATGCGATATGCTTCGAAAGGCAGCAGACTTACTGGTTAGAATGAAATTTTGAATGTTATAACAATGTATTTCGTATTTGGAACGTGTGAATACTGAGGAGCTGGAAGCTCTAATGTCAATATTTATACGTCAAGACAATTAATGCAAAATTATTGTTTTCTTGTATATTTAATTTGAAAAATTTTCCACAATTTTATATGTAAAGAATTGGCTTCCTAAGAAGGTGGATAAAGGCTTTCTCGAGGGAAAGCGAGTGTTACGATTTATGCTTACAAACTCAGCCTACTTCGCCTTGAAGCGTGTGGAGGAAGGACGCAATTTTCACCGGGAGGTATTTCTGAAAGGGAATTGATGACTCTTTCTTGCTTCCAAGTTGAAGATTGTTCGATAGCCGACTCGAGTAGTATTTTAAAATTTATGCTGTAATTGTTAAACAAATGGAACTTAAAGTATTTAGAATAAAATGAAAAATTAAGGAGCTGAAAACCAGGAATATCTAACCAGCAACAATTTTCGTGGCAATTAATGCAAGCGTTGTGGCCGCTTGTCCCCTCCACCCCCGTTAGGAACTTCAAATGTATTTGCCGGAGAAACTAAGCAAGCCGTTGCAAAACGGCTTATAGAAAAGCTTAACGTGGGAACTGCCAAAAAAATAGTTGCCATGACATGCTAATTTCTTATAAACACTTACGTATCTCGAAAACGAAAGGAAGCGCTAATCAGATTGCGGAATTTTACATCTCGTTTAAAGGCAATTTTAAAAAAGCAATACGTTTTTTTGTAAAATTTAAAAATTTATAAACAATTTCCAAATTTTGCAATTCTAAAGTGGGAAGGGTTTTCTGATGTCCCAGAACCAAAAACTGCGAATTAACAATTTTGCAACAATTAACAATTTTATAAACAATTCCGAAATGTGCGCTATTCCTTCCGGGGAGTGGCCCCAAATTGTCCCTGATTTGATGATAGTAAAATAACAATTTTGACATGAGATGCAAATTAATTGCTTAATATCTAGTTTAATTGTTACTTTAATGATAAATATACAGCTGGTCTTTGAATTTTACTTTCCCTTATTGAAATGGTTCCCTAGAAGTCCTAACGATTCGAGAAAGACAGTATTTTGCATTTTTGCAAATGTAATATACATATGAACAATTGAAAATATGCAATTATAATCGTTTTTCTTATCGCAAGATTCTGTAGTAAACTGGTCATTTGATACAGTTCATAAATTGCGTTTGGACAAGAATATTGGAATTTAAATATCTATAAGAACGTAATTGTTCTAAAATTAGTGTTATTTTATCTGACATCAATGCAATTTTAAAAAAAGAATCGTGTTAACAGTGATTAAGTGCTATGAGTTCATACATATTTCAATGAATTTACTTTCATGTTCATTGAAGTGTTTCTTTCATGTATTTTTCATTTGAAAATACTTCCACATCTGAACTGGCGGCGCCCGCCATTTTGTACGACGTAATTTTGTTAGGGCACTCCCCCCTGCGTTGAGATTGGCTACGATGGTTTGTGAGGCTCCGCCTGCGACGTTTCGTCATGACAAGGGCTGTCCAAGCCGTGCAAAAGCTGAACTTAGCCGCAGACGGCCGCGATCAATTTATGTTTCCAGTACTGTACATACACACACACACACACACGCCCGCGCTCGTATGTGTGTGTATGTGTACTCTGGTACTACAGCCTCGTCAGACTATGGCCATGTCATGCCGTGGCGTCTCAGCATCACGGGTATTGCATGTTTGTGTACGTGTACACTGGTACTACAGCGGCGATCTGGAACTTCAGTACTCCGGTACAGTGGTATCGTCACCACACGCGCGCGCGTGTGTGGGTAGGAAGGAATTTTTTTTATTATTTTCACATGTCATTATTCACAACTTCACTGCTGAGAGAGGACACATTTTGCAGAAAAACATTATTTGTGATACTGTATCTGTGCAATGCGTTTCTGCTAAATGGTTTGTTACCTCATGAATTACAAGTCACGTATTCCGCACTGCAGAGATCAGATATCAAACTGTGCGGTGGGAGTTCGGGCCGTAATAGAGCAAATTCGGTTTTGTTTCAAGTTGTAATAAACCAAAATAATGAACAGAATACATAATCTATTTAAAACTTTGAGTAGCATTTTGCCTGATTAGAATAACAGCGTAGACCATATATTTCACTAATATGAAATGAGCAAAACAGGACACAGATTTTTGTCCTAAATTAGAGTTATCGCTCAAAAATTTCGCTCATAATAAATTAAAATTTTGCACAGCGTTAGGTTTGAGGAGTAACGCTATTAACTTGATTCTAGAACCTACAAGAAAAAATAACTAATAACAAAAGTATACAATTGCTTAATACCTTACACTCTAATTTTCAAATCTGAGCCATTATGAAACGAAAACTGACGTATCTCTATTTCAACAACGGGCAAATCAGTTATATAAATATAAATGAGGAAAAAAGTAAATGAAATGTACCTGTATACAAAACAAACGGAGTAGTAATGGCATGAGACGCTGCACAAGAAAGGAAAACGAACGAAAGGCTTTAAAAAGAACTGAAGGACATTGCAGATACTGACGAAGAAAAAATAATGGGAGACAAAAAGGTGATGACCGATTAACCTAAACACATTAAAAGTGTGAAAATACAACGCAGGGGCAAGCTTGTAAACATAAATAACGTGGGGGGAGGGGGGATGTGGACAGACATTTAAAATAAAGGGAGTAGAATGGCAAAGGATGAAGTCAACGCCATGGCCGAATGGACAGCGCGGGTGATCAAGTCAGGAACGCTTCGATAAGAGTTATCGGACATTGGGGTTAAATGGCAATGCAAGCGACAGGTAGATGACCGTCTGGCAGGCGCACGGTTGACATTCATGAACGACTGACGTGCGCGAAGGGGGATTGGAGAGTTGGGGTGTACATGGTGTGATGACAGTAAGTGTAAACATGCCGATATGAGTGGAAAATGATAGGGAAGAACAAGTAAAGTCAGTGCTTGCGAATTCAAACATGGATACATCTGGCTTCGAATAACTCATCAATTTTTGTAGAAAATAATATTATTATTTACTTACGAGTGATTTGGCAAAATGTGATCATCAGAAAGATTGTCTCATTGCAAAACCACCCCCCAAACTTTTCTTCGCCCGTCGTTCACGTCTAGTCAAACTCAAAACAAAGTCTACGCCGATTCTTACTTATTCATCTAAAACTATGTAACAAGAGAGAGACAAACGAATTATAGAAATATACTTTCTTGTAATGCTGCCAAAAATATATTTTATTTAGGGTCTCGGAAAATAAAAATTTACTCTAGAAAATGCATTAGTAAAACTCTTGGAAATATAGATGACTGCTTCAGTGACGACTGAGCTTCAATATCCTTTAAATTTTAGAAAATGGAAACGAGTCTTCCACTTGTCTTAAGTTCCGAAGTTGTTTAGGGTTCTTTGGTAACACGTCATCCGTGTTGTAATGAATTTAGAAACTTTCGACACCCATCTACAAAACGCACTGACGTGCAGACGGAAAAAAAATAACAGGAGTGGATGAGGATGACGTGGAGGGAGTGAAGCAACAGATGGACGGAGGACGTCCTTTGTGAGTCGCCATCGCTACCCGAGGTCAGTGGGCGTATGGCTTCGGTTTTCACCGCCCCCGCCGCCGCGTCCGCCCCGTTTGCTCCGCCCCCGTAATTAGAATTTGATACGGCTCGCGCCCGAGCGAAAATTAATGCGCGGCCGCGTGCTAACGCAGGTCGCCCACGGTACACCTCCGTCCGCGCCGATCCAGATTTCATCCATTCAGGTTGCAAAACTTTCTTGCCTTACTACGATTGTAATAAAGAGAATGTATGCTAGTTTTAGTAATTTAGTACATAAAGGAACAAGATTTATCCATTTGTCCGTTACCATGTCCCGACAATACCATCTCCGAATTCGGGGCAGCTTAGCAATTCATTAATAATAATAATAATAATAATAATAATAATAATAATAATAATAATAATAATAATAATAATAATTCCTTGTTATATCAATAAAGGCTTTATTATAATTAATTAGTATAATAATTAAATTATTATTGTATTATTATTATTATTATTATTATTATTATTATTATTATCAATGTATTAAAAAACCTGCGCCGAATTCGGCGATGGTATTGTCGGGACATGGTAACGGACAAATGGGTAAATCTTGTTCCTACATGTTCTAAATTAATGAATCTAAAGCTTTATATAGTCTGAATTTATGTTTTGTGGGTCCTTGATAACGAAAAATTGATTAATGACAGGACGACCGTCCGTCTCTTGTCAACACTAGCGCCTAAACTGTTCAGGTGATTGTCTCCCAAATTTTTATTCTGTGATCAATATAAACGCTCTCCTAGCCCTGTGAGTTTGAAACAGATTTTAGATTTTTTGGGTACTTTAGATGCCCAAGGCGGAGGCCCTGCCCTTTAGTAAGCCTTTAGTAAGCCCCTTTAGTAAACAACATTTTTTAACTTTTCTCAAAATTGCTTCAATTTTTTATTAAACTTACTCCTCGAATAGCATGGAGATAGCTTCAAAAATGGCGCAATTTTCGTTGAACTCTCCGAATTTTCGAAAATTGCAAAAGGTAGAAATAACGCGAGAATGTACATGCCGTTGTAGCTCTAGTACCTTTATTTTGGAGTGCAACGCAATACCGCTATACTTGCTGAGTTTCAAGAATTGGTAGGGTCCAAAGACTTCTTCGGTGACTTGGACCGGTTATACTTAGGAGAATACTTTTCAAATCTACGAAATTTTACACTACACAAAAGTTCAAATCGGTGGGAAATTCGTCATTCAAACTCAATAAATCTCCCATACACTTTCTTTGTTTTCTTTCACTGTTCTATGAACTAATTAATTTCCAAGTTTTGAAAATTAATAGCCCTCCTTAACATATTTTTACACTTGAAAACTCAAATACGGACAATCTAATTAGAAGTTGCAGGGAAATTGATTTCAAATCCAATATGTTTTGCTGAGTTCGTCTTAGCTTATCATAATTTTCATCCAATGTGAATTCTTTAACTCGAAAAAATTTCTAATTATCTATTATTATTATTATTATTATTATTATTATTATTATTATTATTATTATTATTATTATTATTATTATTATTATTATTATTACAGACGCTTGAGGTGAAATCGGGTCGCCTTGACTGACTCCACGATTAAGATGTCTCGTGATATTTGAGTCTCCTAAGAATACAGCACCCAAATAAATTTGCACACCGTTTTTAACTGTTTTTGACAAATAAATAAATAAGATCGAACTATTGTCATACGCATGAATCTCTCTTTCTTCTCAATCTCTCTTTCTTCTCAATCTCTCTTCCTTCTCAATTTCTCTTCCTTCTCAATCTCTCTTCCTTCTCAAACACAACCCCCTCCCTCCACACTCGATCGTAAAAACTATAGCGCCGCGAGGAAAGCGCCGGACGCTGATATGGGCGATTTATGGGCAAACGGTCTGGCGGAAGAGAGGGTTTGGGATTCGCGCGATGGAATACGCGAAAGGGACGGCATGGAAAGCAAGAGAATGACAGGAGTGGAAACAGAATGCGATGATGAATAGACGGTGTGGGTGGTGATGTGGGTAACGGCAGAGTTATATTATTCAATAAGCAATGGGAAACATGGAGTAAAAAACGACTTTCATATGAATGAAATCTGTTAGTACCTAACGCGTGAACTCTGCAGATAGGTCACTTGCTCATCCCTAACGTAAGCTATGTTGTTCGCTATAGCGTTGGCGTTTGCAAGAGTAGGGTGTATTGTTGGCATGGCTACACTTTTAACTAGAACATACGAACATACATACTCGTATCTACAAATACCGTAATGCTATTTACCATTTTTGACGTCAGAGAACTACATAACTGTCTCAGTTATATTTCATCCATTCCTTATGTCAATGCGCCTATGCGGTATTTCATTAAGAGGAAAATAGTACTCAATTACTGTCGTAAGATTTAAAAATTAGGCATTTAGAGAATGGTGTTTACATTCCAAAAGGCGTGATCACTTGAATGATTTAAATTTACTAGCCATTTAGCCAAGAAAGTTTTGCTTCCCGCAAGACATCTCTAGTTTGCAGCCAGATATCTTAAATGAAGTCCTGCTTGCACTTATCATGAACCGATTTAGCATACATAATATTAGTATATTCAGTTAATCAAAATATTATTTGTAGGCGGTACCTAGCTGGGGCGGACCACGTTGGAAGAGATTCCTAGATAGAGAAATCTTCGTTAGTCTATATGCAGATCAGGAACGTGGGCTTCCGCGGGTAGAGTCAGTAGCTACGGTAATTGGCTGACTGGGAGACGCCGCTCCCTAGACAAAGATGCCAAAGTTTCGGTTTCATTCGGCGACATTTTTCAGGGTGAAATGCTCCGATTCACACCATCCATTCGGGAAAGATCACTGCTAACTCTCGCGATAAACATGCACAACACTTACGGGTCTCAGGGCCTTAGCAGTTGACTGGGAGACGCCGCTCCCTAGACAAAGATGCCAACGTTTCGGTCTCATTCGGCGACATTTTTCAGGGTGAAATGCTCCGATTCACACCATCCATCCGGGGAAGATCACTGCTAACTCTCGCGATAAACATGCACAACACTTACGGGTCTCAGGGCCTTAGCGTTGACGTGAAACACTAATCAATCAAACAACCGCAGTGCGGATACTAGGCATGAGCAGACCCGGCGATTGCCTGGGGCCCCGCAAGTGAAGGGGCCCGATGATAAGAAAAAAGAAGTAAAAGATTGAAAAAGAAATTAAACTCGAGAAAATTCTTATCGTATCCTGTAAGTCGCTGTACAGTAGTCTGATATTTCATAAATTTTTTAATTATTTTTTTTACCTTAAATAGTTAATTATAGTTTGCTTATATGGCAGGATTCTATGAAATGAAAAAGTCAGATGATCCTGACAATTTTACAAAACAATGCTGTCATTGAAAGCTCTTTGAGCGTTCAAATAAATTATCTCCTCTTAACAGCCAAGATATTTTAACACACTGTTTTGCAAAACGTTTTACTGTGGTTCCGGGTTCGATTCCCGGTCGAGTCAAAAATAGAGTTGTAGCTATTTCCTTCGTCCCAGTTTCTGTACCTGTGTGCAGGCGGATCTTGCTAGTTACGGTGAAGAGAATACGTCATATTCGCCTCATGTTGCTCTTACCCCCGAAGATGGGAATTTAACTAGACCCGAGCATGGGGGACATCGGTAGCTGGCCAGCGAAGTCGAACTACCGATCCAATGACAGGGCGGAGGGCTACGGTTCAGCATTGTCCCGGCTGCAAACTTGTCTAGCTCCGGCACTGATCAACCGCCATTTATACAAGCAAGCTGTTGCGCCGGTCAGTACCCGCTCCGACTGTCCCACCAGTACCCGCAAGCGACGTCATCGTCGCCCCAGAAACCTTCCTCGCAGAAATCGCCGGAGGGGACGCGTCGGGTCAGACCGACGACGCACAGAATTGCGTGCCGCGCTCTCTTATTAGAGAGCGCCCCTTCTTATTAGCGAAGTCGCGGGGAGGGAAAAAAGTTTGAAAACGCATTGCAGACACGACGCGCGCCGAGACAGACCTCGGGTGTCGGGGTGTTATTAGCGAAGTGGCCCGTGGAATAAGGTAATAAGTCGCGTGAACGAGGAGCGAGTTGTTGCAGAGCCGAAGTTTTTAAGTTGATAGACTGCCGAGGGAGGGTGAGAAATGGGGTGAGGTTACGAGTTGAGCTGTGTTCAGGGAGCGTAATGAAATAATTAGTTTTTGGAAGGTTTTTTTTTTTCGATTTTCCGGATGGTGGTGTATGACGAAAAGTTTTGCCCAACTAATGTGACTGAGAAATGAAAAAGCAGATTAAACAGTGATAAACAAACTGGCGGAGGAAGTTGAAATTGTAAGCAACAAACTGTGTGTACATTTTAGATAAGTGAGGAGGAAAGTATGTTCAGAAAGTAACAAAATTTAATTAGTTTTGGTCTGTATTTTTTTTCATTTGTCAATAACAATGGGTACATGTTGTACTACTGCAACTGAAAATATAAAATATAACATGGTAAATAGAATAAAATGGAAAAAATAAAATAGTAAACATGGTAAACTCTCGGAGAACAAGTTCACATTTGGAAATCGCTACTGAATATATATTTATCGGATGCCGAAGTTCGAAATCACTGCTAGTGGTAGAATATTCGCGACAGCTACGTAGCTAATGCGAATGAAACCCCGTTTGAAGGAAAATCTCGGAATTCTACTGCTTTGTCCTGTGCTTCTAATTTTTTTCTCATTCATTCTCGGAAAACCACAAACCTCCGGACAAAGATTTCCGATCTATTATGTATTCTTACAACATGCCCAAGAATAGATATTAATCGGATGCCGAAGTTCGAAATCAGTGCCAGTGGTAGAATATTCGCGATAGCTATGTAGCTAACGCGTTATGTTTAGCTTACATTCAATATTGTCATGATCTTTAAGACTTTCTTAAATACGTCTCCAGAATTTTTGTAGAAATGTTCGTTTTCTGAATAAAAAAGATTTTTATTGTTAATGCTTCTCACTGTTTCGCGAAAGGTAAGTTCATCAGGGAAGTTATTTTTGTTGTAGTTTGTAATGAATATATGAATAATTCGTTAAGTTAAACAAAGGAATTTATATAAAGCTTCACCTGTGCTTTTTTACAAAATTGAAATGTTAATTAACTCACATTAATTAAAAACAGAATTCGAGATCCTTTCGCACCTTTTAAAAAACCTTACAATAGTGGAATGTTTTCATTATAAATATAATAAAAATGAATGTTGCGCAAGATGAGTGTCAGCTCATAATGCTAAGAATATTATTTTATAAAATTATTAATTACAACAAATAAAGCATAACGAAAATACATCGCTGGTAGACCACTCGCTCCTACATCAACGCACAGTATGTGGCAGCAAAATCCTTATTATTCCTTCTTTCCACAGCTTCGTCCTCCCTTCTTATTATAGTGCTGATGTTTCTCGTCCCCAATGTGATCGGAAAATATTTCTGGTTATCTGATAGCAAGTGTACTCGAATTGCCTAAAGGGCTGCTCATCCCCATTCTACGTTGAAGTACTGAATACATCACTGACGCTATACATATTTTTTAAATGACCTCTAGTAAAAGCGGTTACGTTTAGGGCTCAAAGATCGTGCTAAAAGACCAAGTTCTAGTACTACTGTTAAACGTGGGACGATGCTCAATTGTTCATACAAAACAGCGTGAATGCAACAAAGAAAACAATATTCAGTACTTTCGTCTGATCGCACCGCGATATCTGCTAATGACCTTAACCGTAGTACCATAGAACATAATTAAATGATTTGTACACTTGAAGTAAAATAAACTGAAAGTTAGTAAGGTTGCCTAAATATAGTGTATGATACACGGGGCAAGTATTATTTTGCTGATTGGTTTGCACCACTTGACCTTTTGATCTATCGCAACCTTTTCTACTAAATAAATTCCACTTTTACCAATGGTATGATAAATAAATATTTTATTATAATATATCTAAAGGTATAAAATTGAATGTATTATACTTTGTTTTGTTTTTCTTACTACTTCCAAATGTATTGTAAATATGATTGACGCCACTGAGGCATAATACACTGTTCGAAGATCTATATTTGTATAGTTTTAGGCCAGCGGCGGATTTTTCTAATAGTTTACAAAACAGTTAAAATCGCGGAAGACCTCATCGCACCTCAACTGCAGCGTCAATTAAAAAAGCGTTCAAATGTCAGTTCATTGAGCGCAATTAAAGAGTAGGAATGGTTGCTACGATAGATTTAGTTCGTTCCGGTATTGTCACTAATAAGAATAGTATAACAATGGTAACAAATCATGTCAAAGAACATGTAGGGATAATAAAGTAAATTAACTAAGAGGGCAATTAAAAGTGAGATCATGAATGTCGAAGGTAGACAGCCCTCAATCGCTGAATATCAAAGACCCTATGCCGTGAATTTATGTGATGCAATTAAAATCGCGATTGACCAAATTTTAATCAAAGAATTAAAGATTTTGTGACAGTTTGTATCATCCAAACGCTTGTGGATGCAACGATGATCCGAACATGAATATAACGAGACCAAATACACGTAGAAATTTGGTAAGCGCAAGATGTCGGCCAGGTTCCTATACCGTTCAATGCAGAGTCTAATGATGTTAATGTCGGAATATAGAAACAATGGATAAAATATCCTATAAGAACCGATCTTTCCTTTTAAGTTGAAATATCTAGTGACGCCCTAGAGGCGCGCCGGGAAAAAACGACAAACATCTAGTTCGCATGAGGTCACCGACTAGCGAGGTATTGAAAAGCCAGAACTTTAATATTAGTTTAATATTATATAATAGAATATATTATATATAATATGGTAGAATATATTATATGTAATATAATCGAATATATTAAATATAATATAATAGAATTTATAATATAATAATATATATTAATAAGAAGTAATATTTTTGAAGTTTTCATAATTGGTAGCAGAACAACGCCATGGCTGTTAAAATGCGTTGACAAAATCTCCATAATAACGCGAAAACTAAGTGAGAGATGTTGTGACTGTCACTGGGAATGAGTAAATAACATACGTCTTCTACGTTCGAATCCACACATGTCATTTTCACAAATCACGTTCGTAACACAGATATTTCCAAGACTATACAAAACTTAGGTAAAAACATTTTCAATTATATCTGTGGGTAAAGTGTTATTTCTTGATTACTGTGCACATGAAATAGGAGTTCATAATGTTTATTTATAATCGTAATTCTATCAAATACAAAATTGCTGGATTCCACAGTTGCAGATTCATCTAAACTCGCCTTTACCTCGCTGTCATAAAAAACACCGCAAAACAAAACTGGCAGAGACAGCAGATAACAAAACATACGGGGAAAAACAAACGTAAAACGTGGCAATATCGGTGATCCAGTGCCAGCAATAAACCACTCAAAAAGTTCATATTTGGACCGGCCAACAAATACGGTATATTCCTATATGGAGAGTAGTTTGTCAGACATCACTTAGGTAAATTACGCAAATTGAAGATATTTTCACGTTATAACGCAGCGTTACTCCCCGTACTAAATTACGGGGTTTGCACCCTGTCAAATTGCCACATGCGCTGCACGGCTCGCGTAAGACTAAAAGGCCACCGTTAAAGCGAGCGTTTTAAAGAGAACGCTGTTCCATCGCCGACCCGTGAAAATTCCCGCCTACAAATTCCCTACGGAGGCGGAAGAAGGAAACGAAGACGGAGCAAGAGGGAGAATATGATAAATGCGAGTACGTCAATCTATTTTTCATGTTCTTTCGCTGGCTCTTAATGAAATTATTTGTTTGCACCCTTTCTTCCGTAAAATCCGGACCTCGAGCAGCGTCTATTCTTTTCTCCACGCCGGGGACTCCCCTTGTGATGGAAGACCGGCTGTGCTCGGAACCTCCCAGGATAAAGGAAGCGGAATATAAAATTTATTTCCGGTTCACGAGGTTTTTCGTAATAACTGTCGCTTCGTTCTTGACCTTTACAAGGGAGCGCAAGTGCAGTAATATCATGTAGGCGTCGGAGATATTTCCCGTATTAATCGATCGTTCTTGATAAACGGGTTTTCGTTTTGAGGAATGTTTATGGCTGCAATTATTTTATGTGTATTTAAGCAATTGATTCTAAAAATGAAACAGCCAAAGTGGAGTGAACTCTAGGTGTGTAATGGATTTGATATGCGGTCAAGGAAGTTCAATGCCAAGAATTTTATCATGCATTCATAACTTCCAACAAAATGTATTACTTGTAACAGCAATAAACATATTTATACCTGTTTTCGTAATCTTATAGGTTGATTTTATACGCGAAATACTTTTGTATTTTCCATAAGTTTTTTTCTCTGCAATATTTATTTGGTAGAAAAGATATGAGAACGGTAGTATATATACAGGAAATTACGACGCCTAAAATTGATATGTTTTAGGTACAATATTAACTGACTCTTTTTCTGTGATTCTAATCAGAAATTTTCCATTGGGAACTATTCTATTTTATGTTGCGTTGTAAATGTCCAGTTACTATTATTCTGGTGTTGCAAAATAAATACATATACCGATAAATGATGTGTTGTAGGAACCTCATTTTCATGGCATACACGCTATTATATATTAAAGGAATAATTATGCAATGTAATTATTCATAATCATATATATCATATTCAGAATCATTGTAGGTGAAAAAACACATTATCGTCTTCTCCTCAGATAAATAAACGTTTTTCCCTTTTCCGAAAAAATTCACTTTTTCGAAAACGCTACGTTATTGCTCAACATTTCACAGACTATTTCTCTTCTCATTTAAAGTCCAGGTATAATTAATGTTAGTGAAAACGCTGAAGATATTTCTAAGTATTTCCGAAGAAAAAACTTCCTTTTTCGAATAAAAACGATGAAAATCCCAAATTTGTGAATTGACGAAATACAAAATAATACGTATACATGACAGCCCTGTATCGCACGCGTCCCTGAAATGCTCGTCAGTCAACTAACCAACCTCGCCAGCCGTCTATCAAAATTGCAGTGTAGTCGCTGTTCGCAACTAGGGGAAGTAATCTCCCGAGTCAGTAACAACGCTTCATGTCTTTGGAATGTGCAATAAATTCCGGTAATACACAGGCGGAGGCGATATTAGAAAATTGCAATGTCTTAGGGATTCTGTACTTCCTAAGTCAAAATTTCGATGAATTACGTATGGGTAATATTATAAGGAACATGCTGGTGTTAATGTTTTCACCAGAAATTACTCATTACGTATATTATTTTATAAATTGTTGGAAATAATCTTAATATCTACCGCGCCAAATCTTAGATAAAACTTAATATACATAAATATACTCGAACATATACATGAATGACTATTATAATTCTCAATGTTTGTTTACAACACCAATCTCTATCCTCCAATAACACTGTTGAAAACTGGCGCTCTGATACGATGATCCCTTGCTCGTTATTCTACCCCTCAGTTGTGACCAAACTAGGCGCTGTGGCCATTGTCATTCTGATGTCTACAACTTCAGACGAAACGGAAAACCTCTGTAGTCTACACAACACTATAGAAAACTATGATACCCTCAGCCGATGATTCCATGATCTTTCTGTTATTTGGCGTCTATCAATGGTGGATTCAACAAAGCTCGGCGTCGGGTCCTTGGTCAACGTTCTGTTTACAACAATCTCTAGAATACTCTAATCAATGCTACTGAAAACCATGACACCTTCAGCTGAAGATCCCATGATGTTTTCGTTATTTAGTTACCGGTTGAGGTGGTTCAGAGCGTCATTGATGTTACTGCAGGGCTTCTGACCGGGAGGTCTTACGGTTGTAGGCCTGTGGGTGGTAGAATTTTCGAAATTACATATAAAACAGGTCGAATTCAGCTACTGTGTGGAGGAGAATTGTACTGACCGGTGTTGTATACCAAATCAAAGCAAAGACAATCTGTAACACAACAATTTATTTTATTCCACAATCTTCTAAGAATTACCCAAATACACGTATGCCAGAGTCTTGATAACAGGAAGAATGTCCATCAGCCGGGTCGTTGTAAAATGTGGTACTGTCAAAATTCCAATAATCACGATCCTAACACAAAGCACGTTCACCATACAGTTTTCTTCCAGTCTCGACGGTTACGAATCTAAGCTCAGGGTGGCCGAGGCCTCCGGCACTGCGGCCCTCCGTTCGGTGTCCCCCTCCCCGCCGGGGAGGGGTAGCTGCTCTGCCCCTACCTGTTCTAGGGGCCCCTTCCTGTTCCCGGTTGCCGGGTGGCGACGGGGCGCGCTCGCTGCTCCCTCTATCCGCGGTGCAGGTACTTCCTAGCCCGCGACGCCGCCGCCGGTATTTCTGTAGTGTCTGTTCCTACAGATACTACAACCGGCTACTCGGATCGGTCGATTTTCGTAGTTCCTCCGATTGCGGGAGCTGTATTCTAACAAATGGGTCACGGGCAGTGCGCGACCTTCCTTGTCCTATCCTTGCCTCTTATGCTTACACTTACACGCAATAGAATACTATACATATCGGGAGACCTATCGGATGCTTGAAACTTGTTCGGAATGATGTGATGTGAGACACGTGGTTGGGGAAAACTCCGCTAGCCACCGTATAGATCGGCGCCGGATCTCATCATCCAACGGTGAAATACCACCACCATCTTCCGTAATAAAAGCATGCACTACACTGCTGTGACTAAAGAGCACAGCAGCGATGCGTCTCGAATCTCAAAAATAATCAATCAATCCGTTATTCAGCCATTTGAATGTCAAGATTTGGCAACTAGATTTACGTCTAACACTACAACAACAACTAACATCAACTCTAAACATCATTGTTGAGAATTACGCCATCCAAAGCCGAAAATCTGATGACGTTTCCGTTATTCAGTCAGCGTCAATGGCGGGTCTCACAAAGCCCGAGTCTGGAAGCCTTTCAGGTGAATTGCATAGAGAGATCTCGTAATCTGGGCTCAGGTGAGAGCAGATAGCGAGCTGCGTAAAGATACATAAAGCCACCGCGGGGGCACTCAGCCGCGGGCGCTGCAGTCGCCGAGAGCGCGCAATTGTCGGACGCGGCGCGCGTCTTTGATGAGCCCGGAAACAAAGAGAATGCACTAGAAGGGGTAGGGGAGTGTCCGGACGCACAGTTGCCGTTGCAATTGTTCTGCTGTGGCTGTGCCCTGACAGAACGACAACCGAAGACCCCATTTGAAATTTTGAAATAATTTACCATTATATAATGGTAAATTATGGTAATATATATATCAACTGCAAGGATTAGGCTTGTTCAGTCTGTTCCGGCTCCTGAAAACTGCTCACTCCATCTTCTCAATGGTCTTCCCACATTTTCTCTCTTTTGGCTTGTAGTTGAAGACAACCTTGACTATTCTTTCTTCGGGCATGATTTTAAATGATTTTTCCATTTTTCTCTATTTTCTCTGATCACTCGCATTAAAAAATTTAGAGCGTTTCTAATTTCTTCACTTTTCTTGTGATCAAGAAGTGTATAGACTGCTATGGTTCGAAGAAACTTCATTTCTGCTGATTCTAATTTTCTAATTTGATCTTTAGATAATGTCCAACACTCACTTCCGAATAATAGCGTGGGTAGGGCCATTGTTTTATAGAGTTTCATTATAGTTTCTTTTCTAACTTTAGTTTTTAAAGTTCGAGCTATTGTGCCACAGAAGTGTGTATATCTGTTTAATTTTACTTGTAAATCATTAGTATTATATGTTATGATATAGCCCAGGTAATTAAATGCATTTACCTGCTCTATTATATTTTTTCCAATATATATATATATATATATATATATATATATATATATATATATATATATATATATATATATTGATAGAGCTATTTTTGTCGAGGTCCGATCGGTCGCAACTTTAAAACCACAGCGAAAATTTGATGACGCTGTGTGCACGTGTGTTGCACAGTGTCCTTAGAATGTTCATTGATCGCGCCACGACGCAGTTATCAGTTCTAAGCTCACAGTGAACCCGCAAACATGCCTAATACAACAGAGTCTCCCGACAAGTGTGTAGTGCGCACTGTCATTCGATTTCTTCATGTTTAGGGGCGCAATCCAGCCAAAATTCCTTGACGAATCAGTAAGATAAAACTTTCAAGAGTGACAGCAAATTGAGGCAATGGTACATGGACGTTGAAACAAAACGATCAACTCTTCAGGATGCAGGTGGTCAGGGAAGGAAGAGAGTGTTAACCGCATCCATCGTGAATGTGTGTACGTCCGCACTCCTCAGCATGAAGAAATCGTATGACAGCATGCATTACACATTTTGCAGGAGAGTATTATTTTAGGCGTATTTAGTTGTTCATTGCGCGCTACGAACTGACAACTTTAACGTGACGCGATTGATGGACATTTTGGACACATTGTGCAACACACCTGAGCACCGCTTCATCGGATTATCACTGTGGTCATAATTTTGCGTCCGATCGGACAATGAAAAAAATAGTCCTTATATAAAATTTTAATACATTTATTATTCATCTTCATAAAGATATAATAAAGATGTTAACATTTTAATATAAGAA
This sequence comes from Teleogryllus occipitalis, assembly GCA_011170035.1. Taxonomy (NCBI): domain Eukaryota; kingdom Metazoa; phylum Arthropoda; class Insecta; order Orthoptera; family Gryllidae; genus Teleogryllus; species Teleogryllus occipitalis. Next base: position 8,546 of record BLKR01011957.1, on the reverse strand, counting down.
TAGATTTCTTTTTATTGTCCTTAATTAAAGAAAAAATGGTTAATATTGACGAGTCAAGATGTCACGGATGTTTGATATTAGGAAGATGTTAATGTGCACGACCTGCTTGGACTGGTATTTCAGGTTGGCGAGGTCGGACACCAGGGTGATGGACAATATACGCCGAAAAAGCAAAATCAATGATCAGATCGAAAATAATCGTCTTACTAAATGGGGAATGGTTCAGTCTAGTAGGTGACTGAAAAACTTTATGCAATATAAGATGTATGTATATAATATGTTGAAACATAAAGAAGAGGTGAATGTTTGAATTATTGACAGAGAACATACGTGTTGGAGAGATTTGAAGATCGGGGAATGTAGATGGTGTTTCGATGACTTGTAGATGTGAGCAAGAAGGTATATGTTTGGAGACACGAACGGACTGTACATTTAATCAACAGACTGTTAGGATTAGGTTTGTTTCTCCTCTAGTTATTAATTGTGAAAAACTTGTTTTATTTTTTATTTTTATTTAATATTGTGAATAAATGTTTTGTTCTGATTTCAAATTTGTAAATGTTTTTAAATTTTATCAAACGGTAAGTTACCATCATTCAAGCCTATTGTTATTGTCCCTAAAACAAAAAAAGTTATTGTCAAGCCTATTATTGTCTCTAAAACAAAAAAATTGATGTTTGTTTTTTTATTAGTGAATTTGATTCTTTAAAGAAACAAATTAGCACCATCTCAATATGAAATATTTCGATGCATTTATAATTACTTGTAGTTCCCGTGTGAATAATTCGCAGATAGTTCTTATGGAGCATTGACAGAGCACTTAATAACAAATTTACTTCACTCTTCATTGATCGTGCATTTACATCCATAAATTAAACTATCTGGTCCTTGCGAAAACTCCTCACTTCATATATAATAATTATTGACACAACTAGTTCCACTTTAGATTTTTGACATTCAGAAGTAATTTATTATAGTTTATTTTGATTACATGACGTTTCGGCTACACCTTATAGCTATCTTCGAACCTTTTATAAAATAGAGTTAGAATATTAAACTATACTAGAATATTACATTATATACAATATTAACAAGACATTAACGTAGTGAGAGTGCATACTCGCTGTTCCTTTCAGTTACAGTCAGGGACGGTAACAGTGTATAATAATTGTTTTAAAACTGAAAATTACTTCATAGTAGAACCTTACCTTGGGTGCGCAGCCCCTAAACTGTGCATCTCAACATCGTAGGCGCGGTACTGTGCGAGAGAAATCATTTCAATAGTAATAAGTGTTGAGATTAAATATATATCATAGCATATCACAGCATAGAAAATAGTTCCTTTAATTTTATTGAAGATTAAATATTTTTATCAATATCCTTCAATTTAATATTACGTAGATTTCAGTGTTCTGTCCTTTTCTCGTCACACTATCCACGCTATCAAATGAGGTCCCAAAGTCTTCCAATATGTAATGGAATGTTCTGAAAAGTCTCATTTTGTAGAATAATGCAGAAGAAAAATTATTTGGGTCTCACCTGCTCGCCTTCCTTTTTTCCACATGCCCTAACTACCCAATGTTCCTAGTCAGTCTTCCACTTTTGCAATCTAAAAATATACACTTCATAATACTGAATCTGCTCAAATGAAAAAAAAAGTTTTTGAAAATACGTAGTTACAAATGAATACGAACTATTGTACACTTTGTTTCTTAGATTTTACTTTTGTTTCTAAAATGGAAAAATTGAAATTACATTTGCACTGAAATATTAAAAAATATGTATATACGTACGTAATGTACGTATTTCAATTGACAATCATAAATACTAGTAGTGTATTTGTATTATATACTTAAACAATCGTGATGAATAATAACTCTTCCGTTTAGATCCGATGGAATAATTATAAAAGTAAAAAGGTCATTATTTACAGTTTCTGTGGGTTCTGTTATGAAAAATTCTGAACATTTACATTTAATAGCCAATTCCGTGTGTTGATATTTCAATAACCAAGGAACCATGAAGCGCGCTATTGCATCATAAAAAAGATGCAATATTTGCCTGAATTCGTTTTCTGAGCACGGAGCAGAAGAAATCTAATATTGGTTTTGTATCACCCCATGCATCACATCATCACTGGCATAAGTCTTCCCGCAGTATTTCCTGACCATTGAGTCAATCATTCAAAACCCTCGAAGATGTGCATACTATCGGAATACGAGATTTCATTTTACGTGTCCAATATTTTATTATTGATGAATTGTAAAGTCGGAATATTTGTAGTAGTATATTGAACAGCAGTTCAATTTTATATTGGGAATTGTGATTTACAGTCCTCCCAACAAAAAATTAAGAATTTAGTCTGTGATGATTCAATAAATTTCCTTAATAATAATAATAATAATAATAATAATAATAATAATAATACATAACATACCATGCTACAAGTATATCCCTCAAATCCCTCAAAATTTCATGGAAAATGTTAACTATAAGTTATACTGGGACAGAAGTATTTTGACAGATCGAACAGTCCACCACAATAGACCCGACATGACATTTTTGGATAAAAACAAGAAGAAAGTATGGTTTATTGATATAGCAGTCGTAGAAACAAGCAATCTCACCAAAGTATATAATACTAAAATCCAGAAATACAGGGAGCTGGCACGTATCGCAAAGGAGCAATGGAACGTCCGAGAGATCGAGTCCATCCCCATAGTTCTCCCAGCAACAGGAATCATCCCGAAGACCTTGAAGTGTTCACTTGAGCGGTTATCCATTAAGAAGAACATCATTATCAATCTACAAAATTCTGTGATTCTGAGTACTTGCTCTTTAGTGAGGAAATTTCTGGGAAATAATGAGGGGTTCTGAATTCATTGTTTATAATTTATTTTGATATGTATATAGTTTTTAGCATATGTATGAATTCATTGTTTATAACTTATTTTGATATGTATATAGTTTATTTTAGATTTCTTATTCATCTTACTATTTTGTTATATTGTTTACATGAAATAATTGATGGTTGTCATGCTTTGGTAAAACATAATGTCTGTATGGCCGCCTTATGTACCAGGAAAACTGTGAATAAAGAGTAATAATAATAATAATAATAATAATAATAATAATAATAATAATAATAATAATAATAATAATAATAATAATAATAATAACAGTCATTTCTGGTGCGAGGAGCGTGATTTAGTGTGTGAATAATGAAGTAATGAACGTTTACATAGCTTTGTGGGTGTTGCTGTAAAATGTTCGTTTTGTGATAAAATTTAATTGACTCTTCTGTAACATGTGAAGTGAGTACAATATTTGAACTGGCATTTTAAATATAGTAATTTGTTGTAATCATAACCACAAGAGTAATCATTAACCAACTCAATAGACTAATTCACTAAAAATATATTTATCTTACGCCAGTACATTGACCACGGACTAGAAACACAATTTGTTCCATTCATACACGAACAAAATAGGCAAAATAATTAATGTGTATCATCCGCATGTTGAGAAGAAATTTTCGTAAAAACTTAAAATATTGAAATGTTGTGAACAGTTTATCAATTACATCTAGAAGATACTTCCCTGGAACATTCGGAAACCAAGGGAACATGTTACCTATTTCTGCGCTGGCTGCTAGGGATGCCCTACTGGCCTACCTGCCCTTCCATCACCCTTCGCTAGACAGTCTGTGCAACCGTCGAACTTCGCCCTCGTGCCCGCCACCTGTACCGCCTCCCGCCGCCCCCCACCGCCTACGCCGCCCTCGCCGTCCCCTCCGCCTGCATCGTTCGCAAATATTTGCTCGTCTTCCTCTGTGCTCGTACGGTCTCTGACGGAGCCTGTGAAAGTTTTTTCTGCCTCTTTGGCAGAATTGTGACCTTTTCCTCTCTACTTAGGCTCGCAAAAGGTTTCAGGCGCATACGAACGCATAGAAATATTCTTTCCAGAAATAAATACAGCATTTAGCTTTGATCGCTCATGCGAAGCGATCTGTTTGATGTTTAGGACCAGAAAATTTCAAATACGCGATATTTGATGTTGAATGAAATGTCATGTGTTTCTCTTTGTGGAGCGGAGGTACACAGGTTGATGGAATAGTTCATGTTAAATCCAAACTCTATTAAAATAGAAAACTGCATTTCGTGATTGACGTGTGTATGTGACGTCATTGCATGTATTGTATATTTTTAATTTGTATTAAATTAATTGGTAGTATTATTAACCTATAATCACGTAATCGTACAACCTCATCACAAACTGATAAAACAATAATATATCTAAGGACGAGTAAGTAATCATTAGTGAAGTGTTGTGTCTTCCAGTGTAATGTTCACCTCTATTATACAGGGTCCGGCAAAACAACCTCCCGTATTTCAAAAGGCAGTTACAACCGAAGAAACATAGATACAAAAAAATACTTTTATTTATGAATAATAAATATTATGCCAATTTATATTACTTGATTTCAGAAATTATGACCGGTATATGGCGTTTTCCATTGCTGATACATTGACAAAGCCTTTGTCGGAAGTTGCCCATTGTTGTTGGTAAGGAGAAGTCTAATTCCAAAACGACGGAGCCCCAGTTCACACTTCCCTGCAGCCTCTAGCAATTTTTCGGAAGTAGTTTCCTGGACGTCTTCTCTCTTTGCAAGGAGACGTCACTTAAACCCCAAGGTCACCGGATTTTACATCTTATGATTTTTTTCTTTGGGGACACTTAAACACGCAAGTGTACAAACATCGCCCCACAACTCTGACAGCACTCAAGGAGTCAATCTCCCAGCTAGTGGCTGCCATTCCTCCCCAAATGACACAAACTATGAGCAACTTTCTGGAAAATCTTCGGCAATGTTCAACAATGGAAAACGCCATTTACCGGTCATAATTTTTAAAATCAAGTAAGGTAAAATGGCATTATTATTGTTGTTCACAAATAAAAATATTTTTCTGTATCTTTCTTTGGTTGTTTGTATCTGCCTTTTGAAATACGGTAGGTCCATTTGCCGGACCCTGCTCATTGCTCAGAATGCTGCATTTATGCGCTCGCAAGCCGCCCCTGGATGAGCGTATGTTGCTGACCCTTTGGCCGGCAGGCAGGCACAAACCAGACTCGTATCTCGTGATTGCATAATCCCCGTCAATCGTCCGCACCTAAGACTCTGCTCACAGAAATCTGAGAAACGCCCGCCAGCGAGTATTTTACGTCATTTAATTTGAACACGATACGTTCTCGCCGTTATTTGCTATATTGCAAATTCTGTGGGACACAGAACTTTTCCTATTTTACTCTAGCCTGCTACAATACATCGCTTTCGGCGAAGAAAATTAGTTTCGTGACCGACTCCGGGGTGGATGGGCATTTCGCTCTCCAGCTCGTTCACATTGCCTTTTTTTTGCTTTCAGTCGAAATCTTGACTCTGACTGCTTTTAGTCGACATTTTAGTGGTGGAACGCATTGGGCCCCGCTTTGTAAACATTTATTTCCTTTTCAAGTTCTAAACACATCAAGAAAATAAGGTTTTTGATTGTGAATTACTATACATTTTCAATATTTGAGACTCCAAGATATGGCAACAAAATATACTTCATAAACAAATCAAGCTGTTGCGACACGTTTAGGATTGCAGCTAGTAAACTACGGTCAAGAACGGCAAGGCCCAGAGAAGCTCGATAAGTCCTCTCGGGAAGTGTGATAAACAAATGAAATCCTCCGCAGCGATGAAGGTTCCCTGCATTTTAAAATGATTAAATAATGTGACTATGCCGTGATCAGTAAAGTGAACAATTATCAACGCTATTAGTAAATAAAGTTGAAAGTATTGGAAAGTAAACAATGTAATATATTCTCCAATTCAAAAATTTTAAACGTGCACTATGCTCAGCTCTCCTGGTAGTGAAAACCTTATATGAGCCACCACATCTTAACAATAGGACACAATGCGCTACTATGGGTCGTCAGCGGTGGCTCAGTGCATCAATTGATGTCACTGCAGTTCTTCTGACCAGGAGGTCGTAGGTTCAAGTCCCAACGGCGGCAGGATTTTCGACCCTAGCTTTTCAACTAGGTCGAATTCAGTGGCTGTTTGCAGGTGAATTCTAACCGGCGGGCTGCTCTGATCGGTAGCTTTCTGTGGCTTCTCCGATCAACACCGGGCGAATGCCGGAGCAGTACCCTAACAAACGGGCCATGGACCGCGCGCGATCTTTTCTTCCTCTTCCTTGTCCTGTCCTCACCCCTTACACACACACACACACACACACTAATATGCACTACACTACCTCACATACCGGGAGACCGGTCGGGGACTTAGAACGTGACCCACTGGTGCGAGATACCTGGTTGAGGGAAAACCCCGCTAGTCGTCGGTAGGTCGGCGCCGAATCTCGCCATTGAGTGTGGGAAGACCACAGCCAGCTCTCGATGAAAAACATGCACTATACTTACGGACTAATGACCTCAGTAGTTGATGCGGAATCAGTAAGAATCAATCTCAACTATGGGATGAATGGCTGATTTAATTTAATTTAATTTATTTTAACTCATTATTTAACTTTCAACACCAGGTTTTATTTTCGTTCTTTTCTCTTCATCATTAATATACCTTTTGCTCCCGCGATCTGCATCTTTTCTTCAGCTACTTTGTCTTGACAGCTGTCTAGTACTTCTTACCGCACATTCCCTTCTTTCGTTGTGTAAGAAAAGTTGCCTTTTACCTGTCACCAGATTCGTTAGCTGTCTGCTGCTCTTCTTTCATAATCCAGTGATCTTTTACGTCACGCAACATCAACGTCGATCCTCGGCTTTGTCATCTGTTTCACCTCGTAATATTTTGACTCCCATTCCAAGACAAATTCTTTGAAAGTTCTCTCGTCAAATCTTGCCTTGTATATCGGTTAACATATAGTTTTAACTATTTACTTTTTAAATTATTCTCATTTAATAATATTTTGAACGTTAAAATATGAATTGTGCAACTTGGGTAGTTTTTTCCTTTAAATATTATTATCAATGACACCAATTACATAAGTGATATTATCAGGATAGTGAATATACGAATTCACGTGATAGTGAGTGGGTCATTCACGGTCATTATGAATAAATCCTTCTTTAATATCAAGAGACTTTTATCTGAATGAATGGCTTTAAAGTAATATAAATTGTCTGGAAATCCGAAGAAAAAACACTGGAAAAATGATGCCAAACTAGTTTCATCGGTGTAGTTTGCATGCATCACTTGTTCATTTCTTCCACTGCTGCAGTTCTCCGGTGAATGCTTCAGGTGTTTTGTGCTCTCCCCCACAATCACAGTTACTATCACAATCATTGACTCCACTATCTATTACCATTATTATAATCTCCCTGACTTTATTAGTTATATTCTCTATACTACAGTGTTGAGAGGAAAATTGGAATTACCTAAACAACCGCACGATATCGACTTTAGGTCGTAAAATCCCTGTTTAAGGATCTTCTCTAAATTCGCTCACATGTCAGAATTGGGGTATATTAGAGCTGTTCCCAGGATGTCTAGAATTTCTGCTGATGGCGAGGAGATAAACGCAGTTTTGTACCACAAAATCAGGATTTCTGTGTGGATGGATAGAACGAAGAAATTGCAAATTGAAATGATTTTGAAAATTGCAAACTCAAATTTATTTTCGAAGCTGTGTTACATCTTCAATGTCAAAGCCAGAAATTTATTTCGCAATACATATTATCCTGTAATGTTAGATCTTCAAATAATGTCAAGCATTCTTATTTTTAATGAGTAATTGTGTAGTAATTACTATTACTACTAAGAGGAGGAAAGATTCAGAAGGCCTCCCATTACCGCAGGTTTGACCTTCCCAAAATGTCATTACCAGAAAGACCAAACCCAAACTCTCTATTACCGTTACCACCACCCTCACCATCGAGTCAATTGCTGTAGTTTTCCCTTCGATCGTCAACCACTAACCTTCAAATGTCTACCACCAATTTTCAAAGGCTTTCCCTTTCGTCCTCCCTTCTGTGTCCTCGCAACACCTCTGTGTATTCCCTTTTCACGCTACGTGGTCGGCCACGAGGTCTAGGGCGATCACTGACACGCTGGGGCCAGCAGAAGCGACGGGGGTGGCAGCGGGGGGCGGCGGGGCGCGGTCCCGGGGTTTTTGCGCCAGGAATTTTTTAATTCGAGATCAAAGCCCCGCACGCGTCCGCCCATGCTCAAAGCAGGCGAGCGGCCGTGTCTATTAGCGGAATTGCGCGGGCGGGGCAGCGGCGGTTCACAGAGCGGGCACTCCTTGCGCCCCGGGGGGCTGCCCATTCTGCTGCAGCCGCCGGCCCGGCCCCAGCCCCGCTGCTCTCGTTCACGCAGCTTGTTGCGATCTCGCTACCCCTCCTTTCCCGCTACCCCACGTTTCCCACCACCCAGCCTTTCCCGCTACCCTACGTTTCCCACTACCCAGCCTCCCCCGCTACCCCACGTTTCCCACCTCCCAGCCTTCCCCGCTACCCCACGTTTCCCACCTCCCAGCCTTCCCCGC
>BLKR01011956.1:0-25288 GCA_011170035.1 Teleogryllus occipitalis | reverse complement strand
ATTTGTATTGGCACCACAGACACACTAAATAAATTTTCGTCTGAGTAATTTTCTTCAATGAACTTTTGTCTGTATTTGTTTTGCTCTGAACCATCGCAACCCCATTTTATAATAATTTCAAAAATAGCATTAGATTGTAGTTGAAATTTCTCTCTGATATCTTGGATTTCGCACAAACGACGAATTGTATGGTAAATAACTGACTGTAGAGGTATTTCAGCCAATATTTCTGTCACTGTCACTCCTCCTGGATAGCACATGACTTTTGCTTCCTTAACTCTGTAATACGGTGGATATAATTTACAATTTGTTTTTCGGCTTGCTCTCGTATTCGTAAATATTGCCGAGTAGACAAATTCGTACTCACCATTAGAGCGAGTGCTTGTTCTGGAGAGAAAAGATGGTTCCTGATGCAACGATCTTCGAACTTTCTTAATTTTTGTGCCTCTATTAGGAGAAGCAAGTACAAGTTCCTTCACTATGTTCGAAGAATCTCTTTTTCCTTCATTCCTTAATTTTATTCCGGTAGCTGTTCCCAATTCTTCTGTGGATAAACATAAGAGCTGTTTTACTCTCCGTCCTTTACCTCTAGGCCACACGAACTAAATGACATAACTGTACGGCCAACGCCTCTAGTAGTATCATCTAATTGTGATGTCCTTGGAGCAATTGTTGATAAATTTATTGAAAATTTGATGTCTTCCTTCAGCCACGATGAGTAATTTTCTAGAAAACGCTGTTAATGCCTCGCACATTTTTTCCATTTTTTGGTGATTAACTGGCAAAAATTTTTAATTTGAATTTTTATGGGCATGATTGAAGTGTCGGTAATAGTTTTCTCACCTAATTCGTGTAAAACATACGATAGCACGGCGTCATACCTTGCTTCCGTGGAGCTTTCACACCATACATGAAATAGCGTCCTGCATGAAATCAAGCGCTCCACGGCGAAAAAAAATTAAAAACTCGTGAGTGCGCAGGTATGCGCAGCTGATCTTTCATGATTCCAATAGCCAAATGAATAAGGTTTAATACCTACATAGTCACAAACGTCAACTCCTGTAAACGCTGTATTAAAAGTCTAGATACATTTGTAAAATGGCGCGAAAGTAGAACTAAAATTACTTACTTTTTCAAAAGACCCCCACGAGCAATCGCAAACACTTTTTGCTTATCTTTAGGCACTAATAAAAAGAAGAAACACCCAAAAACACAATTATTTAATCACTATCTCTCTGTGAGTAGAAGGCGATGAGCAATGGTCTCCAACACGAGATGTACTGAAATGCGATTGACAGAGCCGCGCGGTGTCAGCGCGAGATCGTGCAAGTTTGAACTTGTTCTACTGCCGCCTCAAGCGATGCAGAAGAAAAACAATACCCAATTCATACACTATGGACATTCTAAAAACAAACAAATACCCAACTTCATTCATTTGAGTACTTTGGAAAATTGAATTATGTCCACCTACATGGCCGAAATTACACACCGTGCGCCGTGAGTTTTACCTCTACACCTCACATTCGTTCTGCGATACTCAATTGGGCCGCAGTTTAAAAATTTATCTCCCATCATTTTCTATACGCAATTTTCGAAAATTCAGAGAGTTCAACGATAATGAGACCAGCGCATTGCTTTTAAGCGTCTCTTGTTCTATCCGCTGAAGAAATACGGGGTGGTTTTTTGAGATTTTCTTTATAATTTGCATTTATTTCAAACAGAAATTGCGCTCTAACTATTCCTTTTTTAAAAAAAATTGCAGGGCCTTTTTTAAAGAGCAGATTTTTTAAAACATATTATTTTAGACAAAAATCTATATCTTAAATCTTGTTGTTTTGCAATTTATCTTTTTGCAATTTTAGAAAATACAGAGTTCGTCGCAAATGAGACCAGCACCACTTTTTTAACCGTCCTTTGATACCGATACATACGAGGAGGAAATGTAAAGAAAATTTTTGAGACGTTTCTGAGGAAAAAACTTAACATTGCCTCTGTTTTACGCAAAAAATATCCGTATTATGACAGAATATATGATAGAACTAGAAACGCTTAAACGAATATATATATATATATATATATATATATATATATATATATATATATATATATATATAGCCGCTTTTGCGTTGAACTCTCTGAATTTTGGAAAATTGCAAATTTAGAAATAATTCGAGGAAGTATGTGCTGCTGTAGCAGCACCAGTGAACTGGTCCCGAAATAAGGTCTTATACACTTTTTCGGAAATATATGTAGTTTTCGTTTAATTTGTGCTTGAAATGAATGCAATTTGTAAACTAGTGTTACAACAGCATGAACTTTTTCGTATTACTTCTTTTGGAAATTTTCAAAAAATTAAGAGAGTTCAACGAAAATCATCGAGTATTTTTTTTCATTAACTATACCTGATCATTTTTAAATACATGATTTCTTAGAAGAGATTTCATTTAAGACAAAAATACCTATGTTCACTTTTTGCAATATTCGAAAATGCAGAAAGTTTGTCGAAATTGGATCGTATTTCTTTACTGTCCTTTGATTCATACGGGTAGAAAATTGTAGGAAATTTTTGGTGCCGATTTTGAGAAAATAATTATTCAAAAATTGCCTTATTTCTCGCAAAATTACGTCAAAACAACTAATATTTAACTATTTAACTAACTTATATTTTCGAAAGAATGCACATAACTTTATTTCAAGATCTGTCTTTTAAAAATTTCAATGAAGAAAAAAACTTTATCTTTAATATTTTAGCTGTAGGAAGACGCAGAAAAATATCGTGAACTTTTGCCATTACGAAAAATCATGGATTTTAAATAAAATGAGACCTGTTTTATTCTTTAAGCGTTTTCTGTGGTATCTGAGGACAGTGTTTTGTAAAAGATTAGGAGCCATTTTTGAGAAAATGTTTGGTAATTTTGAGGCTTCGTGTTAAGTACCCTCAAAATAACAATATTGTATTCAAACATTCAGAGACCCTCGTTCGATTAGATGTATTGGGAATATAAATTTTGGAGAAAGTCGTTTTTGAACGGTTTGTGTGCTAGCGTTGACCACTCACAGACGAACCGACGGGAGGACGAACGGTCGGACAAACAGCCAGATGAAGTTTCCTGCCGTACAATGATATACTTTCTCTGTACTACTTACGTAGTAATGCGATAAAATAAAATCGCTGCGCTCTAAGTTTTAAACAATAGATTACATAGCCCGCTTTTTTCCGCCCCCTTGTCTTCACTGCCATTCTGAAGACCGGATAACAGGCTGAATGAAGACTACATGGCCCATGTTCTCGAAAGGCTTCGGGAAGTCGCACATCGAGAAGAGAGAGAGAGAGGCAGACAGTCGAAGAGACAGATAGGCAGAAACGGGCAGATGTGCAGATCAATAATGAAGAAAGTAGTTAAGAAGGTAGAGTGGGCCAGGAAATGTTTTTTTCTTCGAGAATTCGTGATAAGTTCAGAGATATATTGTTGTCTAAAAACAGGGCACTTTTGTGATGACATGGCTATAATTAGAACATTAGGTGATTGCTATATTTAGTCACTTGTAGTCCATTCATAAATCTATCATTGAGAGAGAGAGAGAGAGAGGCAGACAGTTGAAGAGACAGATAGGCAGAAACGGGCAGATGTGCAGATCAAGAATGAAGAAAGTAGTTAAGAAGGTAGAGTGGGCCAGGAAATGTTTTTTTCTTCGAGAATTCGTGATTAAGTTCAGAGATATATTGATGTCTAAAAATAGGGCACTTTTGTGATGACATGGCTATAATTAGAACATTACCTGATTGCTATATTTAGTCACTTGTCCATTCATAAATGTATCATTGTCCATAAAATAATCTAAACCACAAAAGTCAACTTCAGATTTCAAACTGATATGCAGAAAGATTCAACTGATTTCCGTTGAACACAATTATTTATCACTATGAGTAATTATTTACTAAAGATCTTAAATGATAAATAACTTCAACAAATTACAATGTATTGCATTTTGTTACGTCATATTATTTCTCTGTGAATACCGTTCTATCCTTTTGAATCAATTACTTAGCAGTATTTTTTACTTTTGTATGTGCTCATAACACAGAGATTTTAAACTGGTCAAAAAATTATATTGTTATTTACAGTCGCTTGTGGGATTCACTATTTTGAAAAAGTAGTTGAAAAAAAATTTTGAATTTTGAATTTTGAAAAAAAATTCTGTTGGTCTACATTACCTAGACACAAGACACTAAATAGATATATACAAAACAACTTTACACAAAAAACTAATCAGAACAAATAGTTTTTGTGATTTTGTTTAATTTGGCTCCATCATTTCATTGCAAATATGTTTACAAGAGAAAATGTTGGCTGAAGGCAGGTGAGTATTATTCCAACTACTTTTATCAAATAAAAGATGTTCTGCCTTAGTTACCTGTTGATTGTTGATCTGGAGTGGACATTCAGCCGGTTTACAGCGATTTTGAGGCCAAATTGACGTTGGAGTTTGAGAACTTGAAAAACGTGGTTGTTTGCAATTGCAACAATTTTGTAAGTGATCAATAGACTTCGTTCAAGGTATGTCCCATTTTTTTCAATTTACAAACGTTTCTCTTTTGACCTAATATTGTTGGCTCAGAAGTGAAAAGCATTAAGTCAAGATTTTCAAGTTTTAAGTTATTTGATTATTGGGTTCTAGACTTTAGACTTAGAGAAAGTCACATTTTTGTTGCAATACCTATACTTTTTTTATTTTGTGAAATGTACTACATTAATTGCATCTCCCATTATTATCCTAAGAATTGAGTGTTCTTCAAAATTAAGCTGTAAATGTTAATGTCAGTCGCTTGTAACAATTTATATGATTTCCGTATCTTTTTTTGCCGTAAACATATTTTCCAAATTACACTTTTGATTTATTTTTGCACTTACATATTACATTACACTATTTCGCATATTTTTCTTTTTTAATTGCATATATTACCAAATATATTTACATATATGTGTATATTTCGCTGTTTTTATTGCTAAATCACAGCCCTAGTTATAAGACACATTCTAGGGGAAAACTGACATAATACTCCAACATTATCACGTCGAAAATTCATTTCAAAAATTTATTTAATTCTATTTGAATTTGGCGTCAGAATTGGTTGACAAAAATACTTGAAAATGTACTATTTTTCCCCGTCTCTCCATTTTTTTCAGTCTATTACATGCAACAGAAGCCGAGAAGAAAATAAAACAAAAACACGTTTCTCGTATCTTTGCAACATATTGCTCTAGGAGGCTAATTTTGGGGAATCTACATTTCCTATTCTCTTTCATATGAACATCGCAATTATCACTTTGGTTTGGGGACTGTTTTCACCACCTTATTCGGCTATACCCTTTCTCCTCGTCTTCCCCAAAGGCCAGTAAAAAATTCGTACTCTTTCTATTTCCGGTGAAGTCGGTGCAAGGGGCGATCCACTGCCTATCCACTGTGGAAATTAAGGGGAATACATGTAACCTTAAAACAATAGAGAAGAGAATGTGAAGAAAAAATGTGGATGTTTTTGAAAAAATAACTGTTAAAAATTGCCTAAATTCCATGCAATATTATGCTAAAACTACTCATATTTGTGAAATATTGCACTTGACATTATTTGAAAATCTGTCTTTGAAGAATTGATTTCATTAAAGAAAAAATATTTCTTCAAAATCGTAATTTGAGGAAGACGCCAAAAATTTTGAACGTTTATAATCTTCGTAAAACCAGGTATTTGAATGAAAACTAGATCAGTGCTAATCTCTTAATCATTGAGCTACGCAAAATTTAATCCAAAAATGTTGAGTCCGTTTTTTGAGAAAATTTTTAAAATGTTGAAGCTTCATGTAAAAGTACCGCTAAACATCAAAATATCAGTTTCAAACTCAGAGGGCTTGGAATTCCTTTAAATTGATCGAGGAATATCAATTTTGGAGAAAATCGTCTGAACTATTTAGGCGTTAACAATGGTCACACACGGACAAACAAACATTTTGCCGTCAATCAATTTTTCGGTATCAACATCCCCCATAATATGGATTATACATGTACATTGTCAGACTGAATGTAACAACAGAACATACTTTCCCGCATTATTTCTCAAGGATATAACCCCATTGTTTCTAAAGGGAATAAGATCGTGAAATGTGCCCCCAAACAAAATCGATAATCGCTATGCTCATATGAAAGAGAATAAAAATGCTGTAGATTCACAAAAAATCAACTTCCTAGAGCAATCTGTTGCAGAGCTACGAGAAACATTTTTTTCATGTTTTATTTTTTCTCAGCATCTATTGCGTGTATCATGCTGAAAAAAAATTACAGAGATGAGGAAACATAGTTTAATTTGAAGGAAGTTTTGTCAATGAATTTTGACGCCAAATTTATATAGAAAAAAAATATTTTTAACCGTTTATATTAAAACTGAGTATAGTATATATTCAGGAACTCTCAAATGCCATTTCTCAAAACCGGCACCAAATTTTTCTTCTAACTTTTCGTAGGGATTGTGTTAATTCCACTGTTTAGTATGACCTAAAAGACATTTTGATGTATTGAATGTTGTTGTTTTTTAAATACACAATAATTTTTGAAATATCTCTCAAGTCTTTAAAATGCACATTTCCAGCGATTTGTATACATGATTGAATTTGTGAGTGAAAATGCTTCAAATGACGTCCAATAAAGTTTTTCGAAGACTCAAAAGATTTCTGTGAAAAATAGCTTTAACTTTCGCAATGACACTAACACTTAAACGCCATTTTTTTTAAACAGTTTCAAAGTTTTCAACGAAAATTTCCTTAGTACGACTTTTCTTCACTACACTAAAAGTAATATTTCGATTTCTACTATTACTAAAGCGAAAAATCGGGACTTTTTTTAATGTACTTTGGGTGGCGATATATTGCAGCTGGCAAGTATGTGGCAAGTCCAAAAAGCTAGCCTACACCAAAGAAATTAGAAAACTAAGTAGAACGAGAAAGTCTGTGCCATTCTGTAGCACCACTAGTTTGTTCTTGAGATAGACACAGTCATCGCAGTAAACATTTAAAGGCTAGTTATCAAAATTCAAACCAATAATTGGAACAAAAATATATCCTTTCACTCTTTTGGAACTAATTGAAGCTACAGAAGAAACTACTTTGTTTCTCTAGAAATGGTGAGCGTGTTTATTTGAAGTGAATAGTGAGGGACAAAAACATTTCAAAATATGAGTCAAAGCGTGAGTCAAGAATCCGTCATTGAATAACAAAACACAGTCCTGAAGTTGCTCCACCTCAAGAAATATTTAAATTACTGCATGATCCAAAAGAACTGCCAGCCAGTCACGCAAGAAACGCGTCTTTTGTAGCAATCTTCTACTGCATTGGTTCGTAAAAAATTCATCTTTTTTAAAGTTACTGAGATTCTCCTTTGATTTTTTCTGGAGTTGTCAATCAGACTCTAATGCGTATCTTATTTTTTTAAAAATATTTTAGCTCCTCGAGTTTATAAAAATATTCAATTTTCAAAATTTTAATTTTTTTAATTGAAAATTCAGGGAAATAAATATTTTGCAAAATCTAAAAAAAACATATTTTTAAATTTCGAATGCAATTTGGACGGATTTTCTATAATTAGTTTATTCAAGTTTTCATATAATATAATATTCATAAAATTAGTCTATTTATTTTAAAGAGTGATGCACAGCATTGTTAGCGAATCTCAACATGCAATATTTCCAAAAATAATAAAGTTAGAAAAAATAAAAATACACATTTGAACCATATAACAAATAAAAAAACGAGAAAATAATTAAAAATATGAAGATTAAATTTTGGCCTTTTGGTGCAATGTGGACGAACTTTTGTGCAACGTTTTGTTTGTGCCCGCTCAGGTCTTTGCCCACCCCACCCATCCTGCGCAACGCGAAATGATTTCGATGTGTGAGCCGCGTACCTGCCCGCCTAAACTCTTGAATGGGGAAACACAAAAACAGGAAAGTTGCTGCAGCTTATGACCTGACGCTCACCTCCTCCTCTGCTGTCTCTTCTAGTGCTTACAACGTTCGTATTGAAAGGAGGCAATGACACGCGGTTGCCAAATGGCCAAAACAAAAACAAGTGCTCCAAGACCTGTTGCAAGACCCGGCATGCTAAGGAGCAGGGGCATAGCCTCAATGGATGTATTGGAAGAGCGCCGTTTCCCTTCAAATTTCACTGCAAAATATTTAAAAGATATCTTAAAGATGTTTTATTTTCGTTGTACTTTCATCCCAAATTGGTCTGTCTCTTATCCCGAATAAAATTTCTGCAGATCAGTATTCTCTGGGGACATACTGCTCATTTGCAGTTTAGAGACAATAGAAGTCATGGCTGTATAGCGCTTGCAATATGTTGGAATACCCTCAGAGCAAACAACACATAAGCGAACTCCTATAAACATGTAAGTGGCATGCTGGTGTAATTTGATCACAGTGTAAAAAAATATATTAAACACCGTGAATTTGATGCCTTTCGATCATTGAGGTTGCTTTCAATCCACCTCATTGTACCAAAGAGAAGTACGAATTATGCGGTTCGTCAATGTCAGATCACGATTCAAATTTGATTGTTTTTATATATTTGCCAAAAAATACTTCCATTACAAACCACTACCATGGAAAAAGACCTCGAGTATTCTTCCATGCCATTACTGTCGCCTCAGAAAGCGCACCTCAGAATGAAGCGAATTTTAAATGTGTTTGGTTTTTAAGGGCGATGTTCAGACATTTATGGGATTAATTTGTTGTTATTGTTGTTGGTTTTTTTTAGGGTGAGTCAACTTCTACTTCAGGTGATGTGGTCACTTCGCCATGCAACATTTTTTTTAACATTTCGAAATAAAATAATTAAAAATTGATCTGCAGGCAATTGTACTATGTGGCACACACTTTCTCCCACAAATTAGTTTCTTAATTTCAATTGGTTTATTTATATATTTATTTTACGTCAAAAATTAGTTTAAACTGCGTATGACGTGCTATGGGGAGAATTGAATTCTGTGCACATTTTCAAAATTCTATGATCCCTACACTAAGTCATATACTACATGAATTTTGAAAATAAAAAAATGGTTTGATGGAAAGACCACAATGGTGTTGCGTACCGCAGCACTATACGACACGATTCCATCAGCTGAGTTCAAAGTCGCCTGTGGGAACCCTTTGCAAGTACTCCTGAGTTCCGATATACTATATTCGAATTATAGTCTGGCGAAAATATTTGTGACCGTGTATAATCTTATACTGTTTCGTTTTGGGAGTTATACCGTGCGTTTATCACATCAGTGTGTCATTTTAACAGTTTGGGAACATAATTTTAATGTGTTGGTCAAAGAATTGGCTAGGCAATGTTTTGACATTCACGCTAGTACAGAGTGCAAACCCAGTGAATCTGCGAATCTGGATGTGACTTGGATGCTCGAATTCAGCATGGATGCCGTGATTTCGGCGGACACGAGTGGTGAAGCGACCGTTGTTGACAGTAAGTGGTTGCGAGTGTTCCATTGAAAAACTTCTTAAGGTTCCTTTCTCTTCATTAACTTTTGAAGTAAAATTAAAAATCATTTGAGATAGTGCTCCTAAACTACCTCTCTGTTTTAATACAAGAAGAAAATGTTCTTAGAATTTTAACGAAACATTTATTCTTCAATACCGTGGTTCTGTGGTTGCAAACATCTTAATAAATTGTATTACTGGCCCTGCCATTTATTTTCAAACAAAAGGAATGTATGGAACAGTAATGGATATGGAGACTGAAGTAATATATAAAGCTGATATACGACACCGATTGTATCAATCTTATGCCTGAAAGAACTTCACTTGTTTGGGGAGACTGAGTGAATAGAACTTTAAGTGAGCAGCGTAAATTAATTGTCGAAGAGCGTAATGAAACTGTAAAACGGAAGAGCAATTTATGGATAATTTGACAAATGCTGTTTGTTTTCTGAGATTGCTAGCTAAGATAGCCCATAGTGCCAACCTCTGACCATGTCAGGCGCTTGGTTGAGAGTGACATAACTGTTATGGGGATGGGTAAAGAGAGAAGGCCAGCGACACATCCATCTAGTTAGAAGAGACGTCTGTTGATCTAGTTGAAATCTAAAGTTAATTTGTAGTTAAACTTCTAGTTATAAAAAAACGTGTGAGACGAATAGAGCGATTTCTCAGGGGAATTTTGTACTATTTTATGCCGCTTAAAACAGTGGACACAGATCGACCCAAACAGCCTTTCAATGGCTTTCAAGCAGAATTGTCTTTACAATATTGATGGCCAAAAATTGGGGTTAAAAGGTGGTAAAAGATGTTTATGGTTAAAAGATGGGATAGAGATTCTGTAGGTCAAGAAAACGTGAGCAGATTGTACTTCTCCCCTACGTCACATACTTGGACAAAATAAATCGAATCAAATCGAAACCCAAAAATTCCAAGTAATACAGGGCATTGGGCTGCATTGTGATCCATCAACCTCAAACTTGAGTAATGCCCTGGTTCCATCTTTGAACCCGCCAGTACAAATAATGCTTTATCCCAGCCACGGACTCAGTGCATCATCTGATGTCACTGCAGTGCCTCTGACCGGGAGGTCCTAGGTTCGACCCGACGACGGCAGGATTTTCGACACTAGCTTTTCAGCTAGATCGAATTCAGTCGCTGTCAGGAGGAGAATTATAGTGGCCGACTGCTCTTGATCGGTAGTTTTCCGTAGTTTTTCCGATCAACACCGGGCGAAAGCCGGAACAGCAACCTAACAAACGGGCCACGGACAGCGCACGACCATTCCCTCCTCTTCCTTGTCCTATCCTCATCCCTTCGACACACGCTTACACTAACATGCAATACACTACCACATATGCCGGGAGACCGGTCGGGGACTTAGAACTTCTCCCGGCTGGGGCGGTGCCCCGCTGGTGGGAGATACCTGGTTGGGGTATCCCCGCTAGTCGACGTTAGGTCGGCATCCAGAGGGGGAAGATCACCGCTTCCTTCCGATGAAAAAGCATGCATTACACGTACGGGACTAGTGACCTCTGTAGTTGACGCGCCCGGAATCACTAACAATCAATCAATCCAGCCCCGGAAGAACACACGGAGAGGTAGACCCAAAATAAAATCCTGTATTTGGACTGATGTACCAATAAAACAAAAAATAGAAGGCAAAAAATAAAGGCACTGAAAGAAATGAAGCTTCATTTGAAAAAGCATAAATGAGGCAAATAAGTAAAGAAAGCGGAAGAGAAATTACAATTCCGATTCAAATTGTAGAAGAATTGGAATTAGATCACTTGTATTCAATCAGAAGCGAATTTGAGAGATTTTGAAAGTTCAGGTTATAAAAGTTCGGATGGCGGTTCTTTCAATTCAGTGAAAATTTCGTCCAAGAAAATTGTAAAATATTTTGTAGCAGAAATAGTCACAGTTCATGAAGATTCTTTTGATGTTAAATATTTGAAAAATGGAATTCTTAGAAGCTTACCAAATTTTAAATAATTTTGTGTACAAAGATGTACATTTTAAGCTTTCCAACCCCATAGTTAGTGATGGTTCTGATCCCTTCTTCCCCCCCCCCCAAAAAAAAACTCGCACTGGGTTAAACCTTTCAGTTTAACGTTGAAGTTAAATTCATTTATCAAATTTTAATTTTATTTCAGACACTGAGATAGTGAGACAGTTGAAAGTAATTGTTTACATACGAATAAGACTGCTGTAGGACACGTTGCATACATAAACTACTGTATTTTATTTAAACGTTTGTAAATAAATGAAAATATCAAGATTCATTCTATTTGAATTTCAGCTCTTTATAAAATTGTATTCTAATTGTAATATATTGTAATCTCAATTACATAAACACAAGGTACAAGGTACATCATATGTGGTGAGCAATGGATATGACAAGTTTATTGATGAATGTATGTGAAGATTTTCACATTAATTTTCTAGTCGAATCTTCCGAAAAGTGCAGTTTCTCAATTTAATTAATTCTTTCAGTTTATATAGTATAATAAATGTACCTACATTCTATACAATTCACACATAATTCAAAGAAGACAATTGATTAAATCATAATTAACAAAACCATAACTAGATATGAAATTGCAACCAAAGAATTCGGATACAATGCACAATTTTTTTCAAGTACAAGAAATGCGAACACAGATACATTAAATAATACACGTATATGTAATTTTTTTACTAAAAGTAGAATAAAATTATTCATAGGATTTCCTGCAGGAATCATGGAACGCTGTTAACAATCCTGATCATACAAATGACAAATATTATTTATTTTTTCGAGACTTTTTTCTTCAATTTAATAGGTGCTTTCCTCTATAAAAGGAAAGATGAAAGCAATATTAGGATAACACATTACTGTAAATATCTCGTACAACTTGCGATGATAATTTTATGAAGCAATTTGCAATGACATTTATAATAATAATAATAATAATAATAATAATAATAATAATAATAATAATAATAATAATAATAATAATAATAATAATAATAATAATAATTTCATACATTTACATTATCTACCTATCTCAGATACCGAGGTCATTTCATTCGATCGGAATTTCCGGGAGGTTAATGAACTCTTTATAATGTTTTCCATTAGTATATATTACATACTTCATTCACTTATTGTGCTGATTCCTGAGACTTAAGCAGATAATGAAAGAAACGTAAAATCACGTTAAAATAAAGGTCTAGCCAGAATTAATGGCGTAGGAGGAATGACCGGAATTCATGACGTAGCATCTTTCACACAGAGCATCTTTTTATAAATGAATATGACTAAAGAACGTTTACCCTATGCTTGAGTCACCTTAAGGGGCGCCGGTATAATAACAATAAGAAGCCCGCAAATAATAATGAAGCACTGGACTTAAGATAAAAATAACATTAAAATAAATTAATGTAAACTTTCAACATTTGAAATTTAAATATTTCATGTCAAAATAATGTATATTTATAAACAATTAATATAACGTTGTTTAGAACATTATTGAGGCTTCCTATCAAGCAGGAGTCCCAAACATGTTCTTTAGTTCGCTCATGAATGCATAGTCTGCTTACGAATCCACCCCCTCGTTTCGAAAATAAAACAAATAGCTGTCTTATCTAATCACACCCCTCTTGTAGCAGAACATGTGCTCAACTCTTGCGCCAGGAGAACGAGATGCATTACTTGCATCTAGAGATGGACTACTTTCATATAGTGCCACTATCTTGTTGACATTGTGTCATCTAATTTGTGTCTCCAAAAAGTGGTTCCCTTTCAGTTCAGAAATATCGTTTTTTTTGTTTTGTTTTTTTTCTTCCTGACTTCTAAATTTCATTGAGATAATAAAGTCTGAGAACATTTCGTCATACTTTGCAGTATATTTTTCTTACTTTTTGTTGATTTGTTAAGTCCAGGAAAGGGATGGAACTTAAGCAGGTCTTTTTTTGGACTTCTGGATTTCATATAGACAATAGACTGAGAATATTCTTTCGTTATGTTTTCCTTATTATACTTGGGGTTGCAATGTCGAGGAAAAAGGGAAATTATTATAACAACATATTAAGTTAATATTGTATTTCACATGCTATTTACAAACGTTAGAGGTGCAAATAAATAAAATAAATATAATATGGTGATGGTGATAAATACACAAAAATCTCAATATGGTTTTAAAATATGACACAAAATCGCGTGCCAAGAGTGGATTGATGTAGCATAGGATGCGCGATGTATGGTGCGAAAGGATCCCGCGTCAGCATAGTAAGAGTTGGTTGCAGCGCAGTTCGGTGGGTTCCAGCCTCCGTCCCGTGAGGAACGGCGTCTACTAGACGGCCGGCGAAGGACGACAATTCAGCGCATTAAAGGCGGCGTAGTGTGGATGCCTCGCGTCAACTGACTCCCCACCAGCCGCTTCTGGAAACACAAATACAGGACTCGTTAGAGTACACGGGTAATGAACGAAATTCATTACGACATCAATTGCTGTGCTACCGAAAAGAGGCAACACTTCGGAATGTCTGTGTATGTAGTATGTAGTACACATATACACACACACACACACACACACACATTGCGATTTATATCATACAGTATACATTGCATATACTACATGATAAAAAAATCACAATAGCATATAAATATCACATATAAATAATATAATTGTATGATAAGATCGCATTGTAGGATATCTGATACATCGGGATGTGAGGTAGATGGATTCCAGCTTGGAAAAAAGTAAATATAAGTAGTATGAACAAATCCAATAAAATTGTAGATTACGAATACGTTTAATTAATAACTAAAACTGGTGGTCGTTATATTGTAATCGTAGAGTGATGCTGACAAAATTTTGAACTTTCACAATTTTTGAAAACTCAGGGATTTTAACAATGAGAACCGCGCCATTATTTTAAACGTTCTTGACGCTATCCGAGGATAAATTTAATAAAACATTTGGAGCCACTTTGAGAAAATTTTCAAAATGTTGAGGCTTGATGGAAAGTACCTCCCAAAAATTAAAATATCCATTTCAAGCTCGCAGGGCCTCTAGCTCGTTTCAGATGGATTACGAAATATCAATTTTGGAGAAAATCGTCTGAACAGTTTAGGCACTAGCGTTGAACACACGGACGGACGAAAGGACGGACAGACGGGCAGACGTTTTGCCGTCAATCGAATTTTCGGTATCAAGAACCCTCAAAACACTAGTTTTGGCTACAGAATGTGATAGAGGAAATGATTTACAGCATATCGCAACGAGATTTATCGATTTTTTTTGTTACTAGCGCCCGGCAATCAGAGTTTTTCTGTTGAAAAACCGCCAATTTCCGGCGCAGACCTTCTCGTCATTCAAAGTAAGGTGAGAAATAAAATTGACTAGAAAGAAAGAAGGTTCAATAGATCAATAAGAAAAAACTGAATATGGTGTACTCAAAAGTAAAATAGTAATCATGGTTTACATTTTTACAATTCTACTGAGCTACGAGTTCTACATATCAGCGAAAATCAGTGTACCATATCAAAAATCGTGACAAAATAATTTTGATAAAAGTTGGCATCTGCCCAACAGATCTTAACGTTTCTAACCATCCAATCAATCCTAAAGTTGCTACCATGTTGGTTTTTGGGGTCTGGGTTTTCTTTCTCCTGACATTTTTCTTTGGTATCATTTATCTGTTTACCCTCATGTCAAATCCCTAATCCATCACCTTACGTCGCCCTCGCTATCACAGTACGTGATAATATTCGCCCATCCACTGTCGAAGCTGTACGTTAGAGGACACATTCCTACCGCAGACTCGTTAACTCACATTGAATGACATTGTAGAGTGCGTACTAGGACGGTACGGCACGGACGTATGTTACGGCAGAAATGGCATTTTTTATGCGGGTTGCTCGCACTTGACGGCGCAGGTACGGACAGACGGTACGGACACGTCAGAGAATGTCGGAGTCAATTTTGCTCTTTGTACTGCTCCGTGTATTCTGCGCGACGGCTTCTTAATGTAAAGTAAAAATGCAAAAGTATGGGTTCCTTTTAAATAGCAACAGAAGAAAATGAGGCAAAGTGTCGAAGAAAGCCCAAATTCTGTGTTCATAATGTAAACAGAAGGAGAATGACGAAAGGGGAATTTCACTTGTTATATCCACACCGAGATGAAAATCAAAGCAATTACATGGAAACAACATAAATGACTGTTTGTGAGACAACCCTTTTGCTTTTATACAAATTATATTAATGTGTAGCATAAGTACATTTGAAATAAATGTAAAATTTACTTCTGCAAATGTAAAAAGAAGAGTAGGAGGAGAAAATGGAGGAAGAGACAAGAAGAAGGAAAAGGCGAAGAAAAAGAAAAGGAAGAAGGTGAAGAACAAGAAGAAGGAGAAAATGAAGGAAAGAGAAGAGACAAGCAGAAGGAAAAGGAAGAGAAGAGAAAAGAAAAGGAAGAATGTGAAAAAGAAGAAGCGGGGCTTGTATCCCTTCGGGACCGCCCTCTTACCTGCGGGGCGGGCGTCTTCCCCGTGCCAGCCTTCTGCGCGCCGGCTGCCGAGTGCGTGCCGTCGGCGAAAGCGCGGCCGCATTCGAGCATGCGCGGGCCGCGGCCGGGCAAACATCTGGTAGCAGCGAGCATGGCGAGCGTTGGGCACGGCCGCGCGGAAAGGCAGCTGCGATGAATGAATGGCCCTGCTGGCTGGAGGCGCTATATAGCGCGGCGCGGAGCAGCCGCCCGTCTGCGAAGAGGGGCGTGGGAGGGGGGCAGGGGCAGAGGACACCGGGTGATAAGGGCGAACGTGACGTAGTGGACGGAGATTCCGTCGACGGACGGGTGATGGCCGTAGAGTCTGGAAAAATATGTAGCATGGAATGCCGGTTGGTTGTTAGTGATTCCGGCCACGTCAACTACTGAGGTCATTAGTCCCGTGAGTGTAGTGCATGCTTGTTCATCGGGAGGTGATGATCATCCCCACTGGATGGCAAGATCCGGCGCCGACCTACCGTCGGCTAGCGGGGTTTTCCCCAACCAGGTATCTCCCACCAAACGGGGCACCGCCCCAGCCGGGACAAACTTAAGCTCCCGACCAGTCACCCGGCATGTGTGGTAGTGTAGTGCATGTTAGTGTGTGTTTATGGGGCCCGTTTGTTAGGGTATTGCTACAAGGCATTCGCCTGGTGTTGATCAGAGAAACCACGGAAAACTACCGATCAGAGCAGCCGACTTCTAGAATTCTCCTCCAGACAGCGACTGAATTCGACCTAGCTGACAAGCTAGTGTCGAAAATCTTGCCACTGTCGGGACTCGAACCTGGGACGGCCTAGAAATAGGCAGTAATATCAATTGATGCACTGAGCCACCTCTTTCGGTGCATGAAAGGTCAAAATATAGACATGAATAGGGCTCGGATAGTTATGCATTAAAAAATGTAAAATATGTATGTAATTATGAATTTAAAAGTGGTATATATGCATTAACAACGCAGAAAATATCTACTATAGAAAACTTCATAAAATGATGAAATAATCATAACTTGTTCTTTTCATCCGTTATATTTATCACAGAATATCTAAGTATCATATAGTCTACCAAAACAATGCAAATGATGACCAAACTCACCTGAATTATGGACTGGAACTGTTTCTGAAGGTCACTTTAATTTTTTTTTCATTACAGTGTATAACAGTCAAAATTTTAAGGTTTGAAAATAGAAACGATTTTCGGTTGCTTCTTAAAATGGATTTGTACGAGAAAAAAAACATTCAGCTACCACAGCTGTTGTTGCCGCATATTTTAAGTTTGCTATTTCTTCCAGCGACAATGTTTCTTCAATTTCTGACAATTTGCTCTCCGTTTTACCGGACATGATAATGGCAATATGCCAAACATGTTACATGAATCATTCAATTATAAAGAATTTCTAGCCCCCTCCTGCCTTACTCTTATACGGGGCCACATCCGTTATAAACAAGATTACATTTTCATATTTAATTCCTTCAGACCACAACAACAACATTGAATTATTGAACACTTTCGCTATTGTTGTATGATTTTTCGCTGCTATTTCTTTAATCACTGGAAGTTTTGAGCGAGTATACGAATAATTACATTACATACAGATCGTTTATGTGCATCAGGCGTTTCGTCTAAACTAACCCAAATTAGATTATCTTCATTAGAATCCAAAATTTATTGTACAGTTTTATCATAAAATAATGTGACATAAGTTTGCGAAGAGTAGATTCACGTGGAATAGTTGGTTTCGTATGTTTCTAAGAACGCGCATAATTTAGGATGTTCTAACTTATACAGCATCAGTAAAAGCCTCACATAGGTTGGCAACTGGGGCCCAATGTTGAACTAGTTGTTTTGTTGGGAGTATTTACTTTTCGCATAAATTGTTTACCACTTTTAGTGAAACTTTTTTTCGTGTTTTGCTGTTTTCAAGCGTTGTGTCACTTGCAAACGAGTATCAGCACTTATACTTTTTACATATGCAACACAAAATAACACGATCTCATCCGTAGTTATCACACCTTCATTTTCAAGCACATTCAAACTGAGTTAAGTAGATAATGTTCTTTTCACTGCTAACATTTTGCGAAAAAGCGAGCGTTTTGTTTAACCACAACCACCTACGAATCAAGATTTGTCGAATAAATATCGAGACCGCGAACTAACACCCGCGCACTCCACGTCCACACTCAAAACAGAACTGCAATGCAGATGCTACGGTTGGTTACAAATAGTGTACTCTTTTTCTGCGTGCTCCTTCTGTTCGCCCACAGTGGCGCCCGCGAGAAAGTTTCTCACGCCATCACGGTATCGTCGATCAGTCTGATTGGAGAGCCTTTTTATCCTGGGGAAATTTCCAGGCCGAAATTTCAATATCTTACAAAAATTATAATCAGTTCCTAATGAAAAATAACTATCGTTATTAACTTCTTATTTATATTTATTATTATTATTATTATTATTATTATTATTATTATTATTATTATTGTTGTTGTTGTTGTTGTTGTTGTTTCTAGTAAAAATTGGTAACTACATCTATATTATACAACTACATAGACTCCCAAAATATGTAAAAACATGCACTATACAAATATCTCACCGGAGAAACATTGTTCGGTGGACATATTACAATATGCATATATTTCAATGTAGTAGAAAAAAGTTGTTATTACATAACTATCGTAGCCCTATACACTAAAATGTAACGAAAACGATTAGAATATATTTAATGGTATGTAAAAGGGAATGTAAAATCAAACTACCCTCTTATTTTCTAATTTACAAACAAATAAATCTACACAATTTAAAATTAAATTAATAAATAATTTATTAAACCAATTTTACAATTTAAAACTAAATATTGCTTGAACTTCTGCATTACTTGATTACAAGATGCATTACAAGATTTACACGCAAACTGCAAAGGGAAAACTTGCGTTTTCTTTAAACTTTGGCTGTCGTATTTGTGATCAGGACAAACCATGGGCTGCTCACTAGTGTTGAATCACCTGTACAACGAACCTTAGGATGTGGTTGTATGTAAAAGTCAAATCATTGTCATTCGCAGTGTTGTGGATAATACCAACAAACCATTTTAATGTCTGCATATTATTACACGAAGTATGTATTCCGTTTTTAACTTGTTTTTACCTCATATGAAGCAAACTTTTGTAGTAATATAACCGGACAATGCGGAAATTAGTATAGATTTTTTTTTATTTCAAATACTAAATATGTTCATATCTTTTGAACCTTGAGTGATAGAAACGCTTAATAATGTTTTTCGCAACCAGCATGAGCTTTTCCTTTCAAATCATCTACTTTCATCCTGGAGGTAAGAAAACAAATGTTTTGTTCCCTTGTAGCTAGCGTGAGAATTCAATGATCTGCAATCATCGTACCATTGTCGTTGTAGGCTGTGCGTCTGTGACTAGACCAATTTCTCTCATAAATTGGTTAATTAAAAACAAGATTTTACTGATATTTTTCACAAATAAAGAGAATATTCACGCGCAATATATTGTCGCAACATTCATGCCGTGCAGATATGGAGGAAGCAAGTGGAGAAGTCCTAGACCGCATCTTCCCGCGTCTTCACGTGGGGCACGCCTCATCAGCACGCAATTCCGAATGAGTGTTAGAAGAAATTCCAGTTTTTGAGGCAAAAACAATTTGAAAATTCATTAGATATTTTTTCAAAATAAGTTGTAAGAAAATTCATGGAATAATAAAAAGTTTTGAAAAATATGCAAAATATGTGAAAACTATGTCAAATATGTAATACAGTACCAAATATGTAAAAATATTGAAGGTACAATTTGGATTTTTTGTTAGGATTGCCATGATTCGCCAAGGTCAAAATTTTGAGAGCTGAATATTCTAACACAAAAAATGTAATTACTAGAGCCTGGAGGTTCAGGCATGTATTTAATCTAAAATGGGTAGGCAAAAAAGGCATTTAATTTTACTAAAATATGCATCATATATTCTAGCTAAAGAAGGGGTGAAAAAAGACTTAAACAATGAAAAATGACATTTAAAAGGAAGTATTGTAAACAAATTAATAATTCAAATGAATCACATTTTGTGGACTCCCCTTAGAATCTTGAAATGGCGTCAGTGAAAACGGAATGGTAGTTTTCCTTCTTCGTATTTGTGTAATCCTCTTCACTGAAAAAGACATACGTACAGAGCTGTCATCGAAAGAGATCAGAGAGCACCCTCAAAAGTAGAATGGGATTCCTTGGTAGCAAACAAAGCCTTTCGGCATCAATGAAAAAATATAAAATCTTGACTACAATTTTTCTTTTTCATTTAGATTTGGAACAAAACCTATGCTTCCGCAGAAAGACAAAAACAGGACCGTGCCTTCGTGTTGTCCAGCCTTGCAGGTATATATCCAACTTGATTGAGATCGATGCCAGGAGAAATCCAATAAAAATGCAAAATAATGTAGTAAAAAGCAGAAACATGCAAAAATAAGACAAAATGGAAAAAAATAGGCCTCAGACGCTAAAATAGGCAAAAATGTCAAATTATTATTATTATTATTATTATTATTATTATTATTAATGATATAATAATAATAATAATAATAATAATAATAATAATAATAATAATAATAATAATAATAATAATAATAATAATAATAATAATAATAATAATAATAATAATAATGTCTCTATTACTGGCGATGCTCAGGCCGTAAGACCTGCTCTTCCGCCTAACCACTTAAATATTAACATTTATATAATTACAATTGAGGCGTTCGGGCGGAAATAGTGATAAATGACATTTCACGTTACGAAATTGCAACGATCGTACTAGCGGAATTGTGCTACACATAATAATGAAACAAATTGTGAATGTATTTTCATTGTCAATTTTCTGGATTCTAAAGCTAACATGATATAAAGAGACTCCATGTTTCTTATTTACCAGAAAGCCGTGGTAAGTCAATAATTTTACTTTCGTAAAATGTAAGATATTCTCGTATACCCGAATGCCTCAATTGTGAACAAATTTAAAGAAAAAGGAGGGCAGATTTTACATTTATATCTGGGATGCAAGACTAGAGACCATCCCGGCATACGCCTGAAGTGATTGAGTAAACCCAGGAAAACCTCAATCAGGATGGCGGCTTAGGGCCGTAACACAAGTGAATGAGAAGAAAATAGGAAGATTAAAGGAGAAGTGTAAAGGCAGAAGGAAAGTAGAGGGAGTTAGAATGAATTAGGAAAACTGGGGAAGGTGGGGAGAGGAAAAGATGATAATATGAATATAACATTTTGATGTACATGGATGCAGTTTTCCTAGTTCAATGCAGTTGGCGGAAGTCTGGAAGATAAAATCTGTAACAGAAAAAGAAGAGAAAGCAGGCAGATGAACAAGATATATACTGCGTAGCAAGAAAATGTCTGAAAATGCATGAAAATCTTATCTGAAATGTAATATACATGCTTTGGGCATTGAATTAGACACGAAGATATGTCGTTAGGGCTTTCAGCGATAGTGTAAAGAGGAGAAAAGTACAAAAGTAGAGCTTGACGTCTTGAAATGTAATCGAATTTGATCAGTGATAATAGCGTACGTGGTGTTTAATTAGGGAGTGAAAATGGGAATAGGAGCTTGTGTTATTTAATTGTCTTAATCCAATCACTGAGTTGAGTTTTAAATTTCCTGAAACCACTAATTTGTTTTAGATATGTGGGTGGTGAGTTCCAACTAATTAGATAGTGACAGTAAATGACTTACCGTATTGTGCCGAGGTATGCATAGTAATCGCGAGGAACGTGATCGTTCCAGCGTCAGCATTTTAAAGTTGTGCAATAAGTGTGTTTGATAGTTATTATTCAAACTTTTAAGGAGGAGGAGGCAATGTAAAGTTCTCATTTTTTTGATTGAGAGAACTTTTGTTTGACCGTTTAATTCCGACACGTGATAGTATTCCGGTACTACTATTGTAACAGATTACTATTGTTAAAAGTCTTACAATAGTAACAGTAACGAAAAGGCATTTGAAGCTCGTGTCTGTGATTATTGTGTATTCCCACGACGTCACACAATCAAGTATTACGATTCATGCGCCCGTGTATGAGTTTCACATGCGCACACCAACACATGCACATACTTACACGTCTACGACATAGGTACACACATCAACATATCAATTATGCACACACGTACATGCATATTATTTTTGGACGATGGAATTAATTTTTTATATTTAAAAAATGTATAAGCGGTCATCCATAAGTTACGTAACGATAAAGAGGGGGAGGATTTTGAGGCAAAGTAATGCCCACAAGTGTTCTTAGCCCTGGGGAAATGAAGAATGGGATAATGATGAGTGAATCGATCATCACAAACATACAATCTCAAACACACACAGCAATGTCCGAGGCGGGACTCGAACCCGCGATCCTTATGTGCGAGATCGCCATGGCACACTGCCTCGGCTCTCCGGATCGACTAAAACCCGCTTTATAGTATTTTCTCAAGTTTATTGTAAATCCGTCAGTATAGACACTCCAAAACAACGTTTTTGATTGATTTATTGATTAGTGATTCAGAGTGCGTTAACTGTTGTCATTGGTCCCGTAAGTGTAGTGTATGTATTTTCCTCGTGAGGTGGCGGAGATCGTCTTCCGCTGTATGGTGAGATCTGGCGCCGACCTCCCATTGACTAGCGGAGTTTTCCCCAACCAAGTATCTCCTACCGCCACAGCCAGGACAAGCTCTAAGTTCACGACTGGTCTCCCGACATGTGTAGTAGTGTAGTGCATGTGACTGTGTAAGGAGAGAGGATATGACAAAGATGCGAAAGAAAGATTGCGCGCTGTCCGTGGCCCGTTTGTAAGGGTACTGCTCCGGCATTCTCCTAGTATTGATCGTAAAAACAACGGAAAATTACCGATCAGAGCAGCCGGCCGCTAGAATTCTCCTCCAGAGAGCGACTGAATTCGAACTAGTTGACAAGCTAGTATCGAAAATGCTGCCATCGTCGGAATTCGAACCTAGGATCTGCCGATCAGAGGCACTGCAATGGCATTAGTTGATGCCCTTGAGCCACCTCCCTCGATCCCATGACGGCGTGTTGTCAGAAATTTTCTTGCTTATACGTCCTTCTCAAGAATTGTCCCCAGCCTTTTCTTAGGGAACTTTCTTTGGGTTCTAACTTTCACAATTTTGGAAGCACAGGCACTTTAGGTGCAGTCAGCATTGCCAACTAATTCTGACAAATATAGTTAACACAATTGAAATTGCTGTCCTGGATATCCGAAGTCACTAAGGCTGAAGGGCCGTGGGTTCGAATCCCGCCCCGGGCACGGATATTTGTATCCGTAAGCGTTTTCCACTACCGTTACCCCAAAGTTATAAAACCAATGTTAAATTACAGAGGTCGCTATATGACTATTCCAGACGAAAATCGGCGATAAACAAAAGAAAAAATAAAATTAATACAAATTGTTTTTACTATTATATAATTTATTTTTGCTTATTGTAAATGCTATCGCAAGAGGTACATAGTTATTTAGGGTAGTTCAAGCGAGCGTTTCAGATGAGTTGGAGGGGGAGGGGGTATTCAAAATACTTCAAATTTATGTTACGTAATTTATGACTACTGACCAGGTGTGTTTAACATTATAAAGAATTCACAATACATATATTTTATCTTAATATAAGTTGTTTTAATTTTTTATTTATACTGTGTAACGATACCGAATATTATACCCCGGCTCATCGCACACAAAATGTTGCGTAATCACGCACTGGCGCTTTTGCGTCTTTTCTGAGCCGTCGGGCGGCTGATTCGTTACGCACAACTGCTGTCGCGACATCTCGGCGCCAAGCAAAAAAGGGGGGAAACTGTGTTTGTTTTCGCCAACGCCGACGCGGGTCTATCCCTGGGGATCTAGCTGGGAAGGGGGGCTACGCAGTTTGGAAACTCTGGGAGAGACCACCTGCGTTTATTTACGAAAAGTGTGCGAGTGAGAGCGCCTCATGGAAAATTCCGCTCGACACACCGGCAAAACACAAGATATTATTGGACCAAATTTAAGTAAGACGTAGGAACCTTTTGCCAATAGAAGCACATTTTGTAAAAATTTTGGAAACTTCTAGAACATTTGGGAAACTGGGGGGAGAAAAGACTTGCGAGCGCTGGCATGCGCCGAGCAGCCAGATCAGAACGGTGTGAGAGATCCCAGTAGGCGGAGCAGAAGGATAGGAGAGGTGAGCGCGGAGGTGCGCTTAGCTCGCAGAGCAGTAGAGCCGGAGAAGGGCAGTGCCCCTTTTTGCTTTAAATTGAGGACGAGTAGTTCCTCCTATTGCTCATTTGTCGAATATATTCTCTTTTGATCTCTGCCAATCACGCCCGCGTCGCCCGTCACAATTCACGCGACGAGTATAATCGCGTTGCTGGACACCTGAATCTTGAGCTGTCGTCGCTTTTGGTCGTCACTTTCATCGTCGCCGTCACTGCGCCGCCGCTGTGGCCGCTGCCGCCGTCGCGTCGCCGTGGTCACGCTGCGCCACCGCAACCACCGCCGCCGACGCGGGACTCAAAGGGCCTTCCCCGACACCCACGGGACACGCCGCCTGGTGTGAGGTTCGGCGACCTGTAGAGGTTGCCCACCCCAGCGGACCTGCCTGCGAACGGTGACTGTGTTTTGATTGTCGAGCTGCGGCAAGATCTCCAGGGTGCGCCCTTCAGGCGCGACGCTTGTTTAAAGAAACTCTTATCAAGGAAGTGCTCGCCGCGCATTGGCGACTTCCTTACATTATTAAGTTCCCTGTAATACATTAGTTTTATAGCATAAAAATAGAAGAAATAATTACTAAGACCTTGATTTTTTGTATGCTTAAAATTTAAGTTTTTTCATTAAAGTCCATTTGTGTTCTCAATAATTTTATTTTAAATTCATCATCATTTTTTTTTAAATATCCGTCCACCATCTATTCTTCTTTACTCTACATGCTTCCTGAGCTAGCCGGCCACACGAGCCCAGGTAAGCAAAAGTAGGTCTGGGAGACCGGGTTCGGTTTTTATATTAATTATTAAATTTCTTATTTTATTTGACATATTGTTGAAGGCCTGATGATGAAGGCACAACTCGACCTCTGAAACGTTGCCACGCTGTTTCTTGTTTCAAGATACCAATTTGACTGTAAAAATCATTTATGTTTTAATAAATGTATTTTGTGACTGTCTTTAAAAAGAAATTATTGGAACTT
>BLKR01011955.1:0-25289 GCA_011170035.1 Teleogryllus occipitalis | reverse complement strand
CACCCTTGACGAATTGTAAACAATATCCGCGGCATCAAGCGGCGAGAACTTACATCTATCGATGTACTCATACCTATTGATTATTAAAACAGCCTTTGGAAGAAAACAATTGACTATTGATAAGCGTATTAGAAAAGAACAAGGAAGATAAAAGAAAGATAGCGAGCGGTCTGTAGCCCGTTTGTTGGGATATTTCTCCGGCATTGACTTGGTGTTGATCGGAGAAAGCACGGAAAACTACCGATCAGAGCTGCCGGCCGCTAGAATCCTCCTCCAGACAGCGGCTGAATTCGACCTCGCTGGCAAGCTAGTGTCAAAAATCCTACCACCGTCGGGACTCGAACGCTAGGCACTGCAGTGACATCAGCTGATGCTTTGAACAAACTTTGTTGGTCGGTACTGGTTCAGCATTCGTCAGCACCTGATATTTTTAGCAGCAAACGTCCAGAGCAGCCAGACTAGAAGTCTCTTCCAGCCAGTGGTTGAACTCGATCAAATCCCGGTCAACCACGCTGATCAGGGAACGACGATGCCGTTGATATCTCGCCAGCCACAAACACATAAAGCAAACATGAATGTTCTATGCGGGATTCGAACCCACACCGCTTGGTAGGCCGGCTACTGCCTTTTCTGTCTACATTTCCCAGCACGGCTGGTTGATTGTTTCCCGGAGCGTGAACTGATATGACCATTAGTCCA
Source organism: Teleogryllus occipitalis (assembly GCA_011170035.1). Lineage (NCBI taxonomy): Eukaryota > Metazoa > Arthropoda > Insecta > Orthoptera > Gryllidae > Teleogryllus > Teleogryllus occipitalis. Next base: position 24,590 of record BLKR01011955.1, on the reverse strand, counting down.
TTAGCTCCTAAGTGTAGTGCATGCTTTTATCACTTGGGGTGGAGGTGATTTTCCTCCGTTAAATGGGAAGAACCAGTGCCGACCTACACGTCGGCCTTGCGGGTGTTTCCCAAACAGGTATCTCCCTCTAGCCGCGAGAATTCCCTACTAGACAGCGGCTAAATTGGACGTAGGTACGTACCTAGTGACGAAACTTCTTCCACCGTCAGCCCCACACCCTAGAACCTGCCGGTCAGGGGCACCGCAGTGACATCAGTTTTTTGCCTGACCCACCTAAGGCGGGGACACGGCCGGAATGCAGTAGACACGTAGAAGTAAACTGTGCGCGTGAGTGTCTGGAGATAGTGACAGTTCCCCACTGCGCGCTGAAGGGTCCTCGTGGGTCCCCGGGCTGAGTATTGAGGGGAGCGTGCGGCTAACAAGGTGTGACGGGCCGGACCGCGGTCCGGCGCGGTGCCTCTGCTATACCCAACCATCCCGCCTCCTCTTTCCCCACCCGGCTCCTTTCCACACCCTCATCGCTTGTGGGGGCTCTCTCCCTTCAAGTGGTTTTGTGGTATGTGGGAATGCACGCGCGTGCGAGTGTGCACGTGGGGATTGTGTGAAAGTGTATGCGCAAGGCGGATTTGAGGTGAATATAAATAAACAAGCTTAGTGTGCCGTCTCCGGTGCGTTAAAACGGTTTTTATAAAGGGACTGACTTATTTATCAATCTTCGGAGTTTTAATAAAATTAAGAGACGAAACATGCATACATTCTCATCAGCAAGTCAAATCGTAGCGAATAATAAGCTCACTTGCCTCAAATTGCGGACCGGAAACGGGTGTAAGTGTGAACGAAGGAGGAACAGATGCAGTGTAATCCGAAAACAGTAATGAGAATGTCAAGAATATGGCGGGAATTCTGAATGGCGTGTCCCTGACGTCAAACGTCTAAGGGCTTACGCTACAACGTGTTCGCCAAACTGAGCGATTGTGCAATTGTCCGTATAAATCCCTGCAGGGGGGAAGCACGGTGACGTAGGTTGCCGTGATTTTTGGTGGAGAGTTGTAGACGACCACCTGGACCCTGAGTTTCGAGGCGGCACTAACACCGTTAGCTTCAAGGTAGAGGCAGTGAGTAGGCTAATTTCCTGCCGGACCTTTCGATGCCGGGCAAGCCCGGCAACCAACCATTTGGGCCCCTGACGCGTCGACCTTTGGGCAGGATTCGGTGAAGGAGATTCTGTGGAATGCTCTGGAACCCACATAGAAAAGTCCGACGGGAAACGGATACCTGCCGCCAGGTTGGTCAGGCTCTGGCGATACGACGTTAGCCTAAAGGCGCATTCTTTTCACTTCGGTATTATCCTGGATAGCTTGGAGATTTAAGCTGGTTGGGCGTCCCACCCCAGGCATTGAATGGGGAGGTTGCCGTGAGAGCAAACTACGTTCCGGCGGGATCCATATACCAGCCTGTCGACGTATTTGTGGGTCGGCGGGGGTGCGGATAAGAGCTAAATCCCAAGTGCCCACCCCGGTGTTAACATCCCCTAGGATAAACCACGCAGGGATTATATTGTCTGTATAAATGGGTATTTCTGGGTTTATTTGTATACGTGATTTTTGTGTACGTGAGTGTAAATCTCAGGTTATGTATCGTAAATATTACAAATATGAGAAAGTGTGTGCTACTGTGTTAGAGCACTTTTTTAATATACTTATTATATTTATTTTAATTTCATATAAGGTAACCTGGATGCCCAAGGTGGCTAAGAGCATGTATCTACTCAGCGCTTCAGTCCGAAAGGTCGTGTGTTCAAGTCCCGCCTTGGGCATGGTTTGTCCCTTGTCTTTCATGCATGTATTGTGAAGGACCTCGTCTCCTGCTGACCCCAGATCAGAGGAGCCCGCAAGTCTATTGGTGTCTAGTGTATGGTCGAATATTCGTAACATCGGAACGTAAAGGATAACCCACTGTCGGTTTGAAAAAGCCCTAGGGAGAAAAAAAAACATGTGATCAGCATTCACGCTACGCGAATGTGTATGCTAAGCATTGTCATCGCTAATTCAATTTCATTTTTGAAATCAATACATGTAATTTATATCACCTACCGCCGCCCATCTTGAAAACTAGAACTTGTCATTCGTTTATAAGTATTATGTGTTCTTGTTTTTACGTCTTTTTATCTTTCTATCCTTACAGATTCTGCATCCTGTAAGTCCTGACGTGACGCACCTGATCTAATCCGCACTCATGCAATTTACCAGGGAAGAGGAATAAATTAAGAATAGCATTAGAGTTTCAAGAGTGATACATCGTATCATAGGTAAGTGTACCGTGTAAACAACACTGCATTCATGCTCTTCGCGCGATTCGCTCCCCAGCACCGATGACGCACATGACGCACCGTATTTACGTAGGCACAAATGTCCCAAGCCTCTGCCCCACGTAGGGTGGCAAGGAAAGGGACGATAAGGGTTGAAACAGTTTTGCAAGATGGCTGGGCACATCACCCTGCCTCAACACACGAGTATACATCCCCACCCCAGGTTGGAGTCGAACCCTCGACCCTATAACCTCCTAAGGCGCGTCCACCTTAGTGATCTCGACTACCCAATGCTCTTATCAGACACATTTTACTGTAATGTAGTTTCTGATCCCCTTATTTTTTGTGAAAATAAGACAAACCCTATCGGCACAAACCCATTATCGAGTGTCATATAGTTTTCTTACCTATATGGAATCAGAAAGAAATATGTTTTCATTACATTTTTTTTCATTTTACAGATTTCCCTCTATAAGAGGCCCTTGCAGGTATTTCCTCTCAGCGGAGCACCAACCCAGTCGTGAAAAGTTCTAAGCTACCGAATCGTAAGCATAGGGCAAAGAACAGGAAGGATATATCGGGAGCGGTCCATGGACCGCTTTGGTGAGTTGGTGGCCGATTTGGTGAGTTACTGCTTAGGAATTCGCCTGGTTCTGACTGAAAAAAACACGTTAAAATACCGATCAGAGCATCCGGCCACTAGGAATCTCCTCCAGAGTGCGGCTGAATTCGACCCAGCTATCTAGCTCGTGTCGTCCCGAAACCTACCATCTGGGACCGGGAGATCAGAGACAATACAGTGACACCGGTTGATGCCCTGAGCCATAGCAGTCGGGAAGCAAGCAACCGTGCGAGCCGACGTTTCAGTCGGCGCCGGATCTCAACATCCAGCGGGGGAAGAACACCACCTCTCGTGATATAATACACACTTACAGGACTACTGCCCGTAGCAATTGAAGCGAAACAGGAAATTATCTGTTGATCCATCAATCCATAAGAGCCCGTGTACGCCGTAACTTCTAAAATACTGTGTGAGTCTAAAGAAGTATTTGGATTTGCTGTTATCTACAGCCAGCCCCGTCGGAATGTGTGTGTCCTTCTAAAGCGCCTGCTCTCCCCGCCTCATCACGTTCTACCCAGGCTCTCCTCTCCCCTCCGCACTGCGCCACGCCTCGCCCCTTCCCATCGCCTCACTGCGTCTCGAAATAGCCACCCGCGCGCCTCGAACAACGGACCGCCCGCTCCCAAGCTTCGATTTTCACGAGTTGAGCTTAATGGCCTGTCTCTCACGGCCACACAGCCCTCCCTGCGCTCGCGACCCCACCACCGGGCCTGCCCTCGTCCCTCCTCTTTGTACCCCTCGGCTCTGGCACCACTCTGGAACATCTCGCCCCGGCGCGCTCTCCCACGCAACGCATCAACTCGTCCCGTTGCTTCGTTCCGTCCTCTTGTTTCAGCATCGTGTTAAAGTTTCATTACGCTTGTTTGCTTTCTCTCTCTTTCTGTGCCTCGCCCCGCCTCGCCCCGCCTCGCCCCCCTGAAGATGCCTCTCGCCTCACATAACAAAGCTATGCCACGCACGTCCTAAAGCACTCGGTGGGACCAGATTCAACCGCCATCTTTTTTAGTGATCATGCGTTGCTCCGTAAAGTTGAAACCATCGTGGCATTTGTTTGCTACATCCTTGGAAGACCTACTATTTCTCTTGATGCTCTCGACTTCTGTTTTCCACACTGAGCTTTTTCCTCTCTATCAATCCCCGTGATGCAAGACGCCCTCCCACCCCATCCCCAACGGTAAACAGAGTATTTTCCATGTTACTCTTGCTATGCGTTATTACAACACTTCGCGTTTAATGAACCTTAGTAAATCGTCACGCAACCCTGTTGCATTCCGCATCTCTAGTCACCCTTATTTTCTCGAACCAAATCGTATTACTCTTTCTATACAAGCTCTAAGCTCCCGACCGGTCTCCCGGAATATGTGGTAGAGTAGTGCATGTTAGTGTAAGTGTGTGTGTAAGGGGAGAGGATAGGACAAGGAAGAGGAAGGACAGATCGCGCGCGGTCCGTGGCTCGTTTGGTAGGGTACTGCTCCGGTATTCGCTTTCATCTGACACACCGTGATATATCGTAATATTCCATGACTTTTTTTTTCAAATATCCCTTAACATCCCATGCCATCCCGTGACTTGTGGCATCTATCTCAAAAGCCCACGACACCCTATCACATCTCGTAAAGCTCTGCACCAATCATGAAAACTATCCGACATTTTGTAGCTAGGTCGAAATCAGCTGCTGTCTGGAGGAGAATTCTAGCGGCCGGCTGCTCTGATCGGTAGTTATCCGTGGTTTCTCCGATCAACACCAGGCGAATACCAGAGCAGTACCCTACCAAACGAGCCACGGACCGCGCGCGATCTGTCCTTCCTCTTCCTTGTCCTATCCTCTCCCCTTACACACACACTTACACTAACATGCACTACACTACCTCATATTCCGGGAGACCGGTCGGGAGCTTAGAGCTTGTCCCGACTGGGGCGGTGCCCCGTTGGTGGGAGAGTCCTGGTTAGGGGGAAACCCCACTAGCCGACGATAGGTCGGCGCCGGATCTCGCCATCCAGCGGGGGAAGATCACTGCAATCTCCCAAGAAAAATAACATGCACTACACTAACGGGACTAATGACCGAAGTAGTTGACGCGCCCGGAAACACGAAAAAATCAATCAATCAATCAATCCGACATTTTGTAAAACTTCACGCCACAGCATGTAGCTTCATGACATCCCAGCTGATTCTGCGGCAGTTTAGCCTATCCCGCACCACATACACTCCAACTCCACGCGATGCCACAATCCACAGTAACTGTGATCTCCTCTCCTCCCCTGCGCGGCCACTCGCCACCCCGTTCCCCCCGCGCACGCCGCGTTGACCTGGCCCCCTCTTAAGCGTCTGCTTAGCTCCAGGCCGGTTTGGGTTTACAGGCAGTTTTTCTGGCTATTTTAGGACATTTTACTTCCAGAAGGTCTTATATTGTAAGAGTATAAACCGTTGAAAGCGCGCCCTATTTTATGCACAGTAAAATCGGGATCCTAATTCAATATTCTTTTACGGGCCCGAGTGCCGTTGGATTGGGCATATTCGTCGCTCGCCGGCCCGGGAGGCGGGAGGGGGGAGGGGGCAGACAGGGTTGGGTGGGGGGAAGAGGAGAGGTTGGGAGGCGGGCGGGAGCGCCGACCACTTTGTCAGTTATTGCTGCATAAATCAGGCAGCGCGGGAGGGCGGGCGGCTTGCGAACCGATGCCCAATGCGCCGGGGATTGGGATGGGGGACGGGGTGGACATCGTCACACGAGAGAACGACTTCCCACGCAAACACTGGAAAACGCATCTGGAAGAGGCGCAGGGCATGTGAGTAAGGTCCAGAGGTGATGGTTGAATTGAATTGAATTGAATTGAATGTGCCTTATTTTACGTGGCGAGACTCAGGCCATGAGGCCTGCTCTTCCGCCTGACCACGCAAATTCCGCTACGTTCCTTTCACCAACCATGGGAGAAAGAAGGTATTACTTGGGCGACGAAACAGGCGATTTGAATTTAGCTCAGAGGCATCATTTAGGCTTGAGGATCTTTTACATGCAGTAAATATACTAACATGGGACAGCCGGCTTTACTTCCCCTTCGAAGGAAGGCATACGAAGAATTTTTTCGCCCTTAAAAATCCACGGCTTCGATCGGGTTTGAACCCGCAAACTTGGGTATAACAGTCCGATACGCTTATTATACGATGGTATTGTGCGGCTGGGAAAAAACTTAATGGTTAGTTCACGCTGTACAGTCGATAGGGATGCACAGCTAGACATTTAATGCATTTCAGGTTTCCCTTTGGTTTCTTCCAACCAACAACACAAGCAGTATGTAAATCAATATTTTAATTGCTTTTGACTTTCTCGTATGTACGTCATGGAAACAAACATACGTCATTCTGCTGGGCAAAGTACCGATTTTTCGACAGAAAACTTTGTGATCATTGATTTGGAAAATTGCTTCTGCTGGATACCGAAAAACTAGATTATTCCTGCTCCTACAGAACTACACATAACGTAAACAGGATTTTCACCAAAAAGAATATTCCTGGATATATCTAACTGATGACGCGGTGCGCTGAATTTGAAACGGATGGTTTAGTTTCTGGAATCCCTACGACATTTTCTCAAAAATGACTTCAAAATGTTACTTAAATGTTTTACACGAATTCAAAGCTTCATTATAAGTAGAGTGCTTCATTTCCGTTTTTCAGTACAATCTAAAATTCAAAAATTGTAAAAATTTACTTTTTTGAAACCTTTCCTGGAACTACATTACTGAAGATAGAAATTTGTTTCGTAATAAAATCTGTTTTTAAGATAATTAAGATTATATTTAAGAAAATTTAGATCTTTAAATAATATGTAGGATGAAATTTTAAAATATAGGTACTTTTATAGAATTTTTAGTGGAATTGTCACTATTTAAAAATAAACTTTACATAGGACTTTTCAGACGGCTCCAATTTATTCTTTAAATTATAAGGTAAAACAATGTTTCCTTAATAACATGACAAAAGTACGATTTTCATTTTAACCTCTGGAATCTCGAAAATTGAAAAAGTTCATTTTTTCGAACCTGTTCTACATCATCAGTATAGGAGCTAGACATTTTCTTAGTACTCTATTGCTAGATATTGTTAATGATTCCACGTAAAAGTTTTTTAACTCTTAGACGTTTTCGTGTAATTTTAAGTCATATTGTGTAAGAATATAACTGTGTGAAGTGCTGGTCAATGTAATTCAAAGCAAAACAGTGTAGTGTAGTGCAGTGCAGTGTAATGAACGCGATCATTGTATTTTAAAGAAAATCTAATTTAGCCAATATTTATGTAGTTTGTATTGAATTTTCGTATCACCAGTATTGGATATCATGACTGATTTGAAATGATTGTTATAATACTTAATATTACTGATAGTATAATTATAGCATCCTCGTCTTGTACTGTATTTCTTTTTCATTATTATTATTATTATTATTATTATTATTATTATTATTATTATTGCTATAATTATTGTTATTTAACTGCCACCGGGCCATATCCAATTGCAGTTCAATTAAATGTATGAATCACGGTAATATTAGGAATGTATTTTAGCATAAAGATTACCCTGAGCTTGTCACTACCATCGCTAGGGTTATATTCCTAGAATGAGTAAGTTTTTTTCGTTTAACTTTTGAGTAAGAAGAGCTTAATATGCAGGATTTAAAGGCATACAACTATTATAAATTTAAGAATTTTCAAAAAATTTAAGATAATATTTTTCGAATGTCTTACGCTCCGTTTGGGTAGAAGTTTCCATGTGATGGATGCAATGTTAGCAGGACAGAGGTTGAAATGTTATAATACTACATTACCTTTACCAGTAATACGAGATAGTATGTGCTGTTTATGGTTACTAATTTAGTACGCGTTAATCAAAATGTTGATCAGTTGATAAAAATGTTGGAATAAACGTAATCTGCACAAAATTCAAAATATTTCCATTATAAGTTGTAGTCAGCTCACTCTTTCCTTTCAATAGTCCTGTAACGTAAATTCCTCACTTTAAACCGAGTAAGAGAGTACATCAACAACACATCGTATTATAATGCATTCTGTCAATTCGATTTGTTCCTGCTATTTGTATATTTGTATCAAGAATATCTCCTCACACGCATTTCAATTCTACATTACGTACAATGAATCCCTTTTAGATAAGTGAAACGAATTAAAGTAAAATATTTCTTTAGCATCAGCTGAGATTCTACTGGAATTCAAGATCGCAAGGATGAATATCGATGTAGAGTAGACAATTGCAAAAAGCACATAATGGTGTATGTATCCACGCGAACAATTTCTATGCGTGTAATTTGTTGGATACGAACAGAGTGAATGTTGGATACGAACTCATAGTTCAAGTAATAACAAAAGTTTTACCTGTCTCTACGTAATAAATATAATTGAAGGACTTGGGGCAGGAACAAGATAACATACATCAGCCACAGAATTCCGGCAATTCGTAATTGCTTCCCGCAATTCGTAAAGTTAATACATCGAATTTTGATGAAATATGTCAACGTCGGCGTATTTTTTTATTTCATCGATTTCTTATAATTTATTCCATCTTACTTTTCAGCAGAAAAGACATTGAAAAATATCCGCACAAAAAAATTAAGAGTTATTACTCGGAAAACATTCTCGAGCGACGGGACAAAGCAAGGACATGCAAAGGAGTGTCACGCACGTCGCCATCTCTGCCCAGCGAAGGGCAAGGGACCTTGCAGAAGGCGCCCAGCGAAGCCTCGAGGGCAGGAGTGTGTCTCCGGGGAGCGGCCGAGCGCCTTGCGGCGATGCCTTCTCTACAGCGTAGGACTCGGCCACTTTTTCTCCAAAGGAAAGGGATCGTTTTCTCTCGGCCAGGTCGTCCTCATGAATTCAGGACAACGTCCTCCGAGTCCAAAAATGATTGTGTCTCATCCCTTCGGTCGCCTCCCATGAGAAGATCTGACTGATAAATTCTTCGATAGTACTTGGAAATTGCTTTCGTGTTGGTTCTGTAGGGTATTCCATTATTCCAATACGAGACAAAAACGCTTCACGTTTCGAAATATTCCTTGAAGGCAGCTTATTTTTTGAAATATTGTATACATTTTGTTTCTTATTATATCAAACGTGAACCTTCAAATCCCACGCGATATAACAAGAAGTCGTTTTCATAAGTGGTTTTATTCATTGTACCAATATTGCAAGAAAAGTAACAAATACCTTACAATTGTTTCCTTTTAGTGTCGTTTATTTGAAACTAAAGGTGATCATTTGTAAACTAGAACTTTTATTTGAATAATATCCAGATGTTTTGAGTAATCAAAACTTATTTGAAATAACCACGTCTTTATTTACACAAAAAATATTTTCAAACGTTTTGTGAATATGTATCTTCTCCATCTTTAGGATCGTATATCATAAATCAGTTTATGAATGAACGTCAATTATATTATGGAAAGATAAATCATAATCTTCAGTGATAAAATACTAAAATATTAACAGATGCACTATTCTGACTCAACAACGCTAAGTCAGAGTACCCAAAAATTAAGAGACACGTTGTGGAATATTTTTATGGGTAAATAAATACAATGTTAACCTATGTAAGATTGTAGGAAGGTCGAAGACTGTGTACAACACTGTATAGAAGGTAAGACTGTAAGGCCGTGTCCTGCGTGAGCTACAATCGGCGGCGGCGACGACAAGCAATAGCTTGCGTCGGCTTCAAGGGATAAGTTGCGATGCCGCGCGACAGAGCGCGTAGTGTCCTACGTAAGCGACAGGAGGCTGTGACAGCCCCAGTCGCAATGTTTCAAAGGAAACATTCAAGACTTTTGTTATGTTCAACAAATTCTCCACAGATATTCACTCTGCCAGTTAGTAATATGTTTCATTCTCAACAGAAGGCCGTGAAATAAGACAGTCTACCTGCAATTTTTTTAACAGCCCTGTCGGTGTGGTTCCAATTGACTTCTACAGGAATACTAGTATATAATACATTATGATGTTTGTACTACGTAATATAATTAACATCTGACATATTCAATAAAATAATATAAATTAACGTAATTGAATAAATAAAAAACAAACTTATTTGTTATTTTCAGTGCATTCGCCACCTTCCTTTCACAATTCCGCTCACAATTCTACTGTGGTAGTTATTCAATCTTTTGTCCTACAATTCCCTTGTATTTTTCACATCTTCAGTTAAAAATTCAGTTTTATCGCTATTCAACATCTATGAAATAGGAAATTGAAGACCAAAACAGGGCGACACAGCGAGAAGCGGCGACAAGTATACTCAGAATTATTTAACGTGGCGCCTCAAGGCCACGAGCTGGACGAAGAGGGGGACACTGTCATCCAATCCGGAGCTTCGTTACGATTTAAAATTTTGGTTTGGAGCTACCGATTGGATGTCCACCTCTCCTCTCAGCTCGTGACCTTGAAGGACCACTTTAAATAAATCAAAGTATAGTGACAAGATCCAAACACGTTTGAATCTCGTCGCCGCTTGTAGCACTTTCGTCGCTTCGCCGCGGATGTCGCCTACGAAGAACGGGCATATAACGCGACCCTAAAGTAAAAAGGTTCTATCTGCACCGCAGTAAATTTTACAGGTGAGCATTTGAAAGATTTGGCCCTCTGTACAACAAAATCTATTTCATTAATTCTATTCAAATTTGGTCAGTGCCTTTAAGATCGAAGTTATAAATTGTAGACTGATAATTAATCTTAAAGCATTGTAACTTTGGTAAAAACCAAGACACTAGTTTTTCAGATAGAACCATTTTACTCTCAATACTTATTTTCAAGTTCAAGCAAAAATGTTCAATCTTTATAATAGGAAAACTTAATTAGTATAATGCTTAAATAATTTCAATTATTCATACAACTCTATCATATATTGAATTTTTCTAAAATCTGCTCACAAGTTTAAATTTTAGTACAAATCGTACTATTGTACTTAAAAATATTGACATTTTAATTTCATGTTTTCACTTGGGAATAGCTAGTAAAAAGTGGAGAATTGTTTATTGTAAGTTATTGAATTATAGTTAAATTTGAAATGAAGTTTTAGATACATCTTATAGTCAAATAGCTATAAAGCTATTATTTTCGTTTTTTAGCAAATACTTTGAAATAGTTTCGATCCCGAGCTGTCATCCATTTCAACACGTTGGCTCAATTGGCGACCCTCTCCTTACTTCAAATCTTATCTTTGCAGGTACAGCTGCAGGCGGGTAGATGAGAGAAGAGCTGCATGTTTAATTTTATATTCTACTTCAACCTGCTTTTGAGTGAATGTGAGTTGCGAAACTAGAGAGAATGGTGCTTTATAAAAATGCAGAAATTTTCAACTTTTATGGAAGTGCTTCAAATACCTAACGTAACCACAGCCTTCCGCGTTGATAATAGTTCGCAATTGAAAAACATGAAATGATTTTTTCCTATTTACTCTCAAAAGTATCTAAGAAATAAATAGATGACCATTATTCACTATCTTTCTTGAATAAACTAGTGATCAACAGTAGAGTTTTTCATAATTTTCTGTACAAGAAATTACTGCATTAACTCTCAGAATTCCAATCACATTTTCTAAATCAAAGGTAACTACAATTGTATGTTCATCTTTCTTCTTACAATGTTCCTTTCTATATTGCTGTTTCCCTTGTCCTCGACGTGTTGACTATATTTCAAAACATTGTAATAATTTAATTTCAAAACATTGTAAATATTATATTCGAATGCACTTATTCTGTAACTTCTGATATACAGATAATTTTACAAATTGGCATCTTCAATTTACACAACTTTCCTTGTATAGGTCGTACAACTTCGTGATATATAAGTTATAGTCGAGGTACTTCTTGCTAGTACTAGCCCTACATTAGTGACTGTTTTAGGGAAATATTTCATGTGTGTCGTCACTCCGACTTTCAAGTCTCCAGATATTTTGTCCTTAGTGTTGCTACTTCGAACGTCCAATTTTGACGTTCCTGTTACTTTAACTTTGAATAAATGCTCATTATATATCATCTTCTGTACTATAACACGGGTGTATACACAATAATTTATATATTTGCAATATAGAATTTGTAGATGAAAGTTTATTCTTTCGAGGGTTTAGTCTGTCGTTTCTTTTTCGCCAACCTGCTGTCCACAGTAAGTAGCTGACCTTTTGAAAATGACGTTTCAGTTTATAAAATGAAATAAATAAGCTTTGGTACTCTTCTGGAATGACTTTTTATGTGCATTTGTGTGAACAATAATTTCCACAATTTGCAGTTTTGTTAAGTTCTTTACATTTAACCCTGTAATTTGTATGTTCTAAACTTGTTTGATGTTTCTTCGATTCTGGAATTTTTTCCGATCCTTCTCACCACGTTTCATTTGGTTGGTGTGCTTTGATTTCTCTTTGATAGGAGATTTTTCCTTTTCTGTCTCTGAACTTGAATATGGAAAAGCTTTATGATATTCTCTTCATAATAAAAAAACCTCTGGACCATCATCAGAATTTTGAAAAATGCTGCAACATTAATTAATTTAAATGTGAATTAATGTATAGGAAGTTGAAATATGCAACTCATTCTAAATAAAGAAAATAGTCTTTCTGATGATTAAAAACTGTAATATCTAATATTAAACAAAAATCATTGCAATGGAATTAACTATACATTTATAGTTCGAATGGAAATAAAATCATCGTAACACGGATTGTAAATGGGATTTATAAGCCACCAGTGATTCAATATTATATCGACATGTGAAATGGAGTATAAGTTGTTAATTTCGCGTAACGTATACATTCATAAAGTTACCAAGACATTCATTCAGGCATCCTACGGAATTCTCCAACGCTTAGTTTAGACAAAATATTATAAATTCTGCCTGGTTACTGATTACAACTGATGCTGAATAAATAATATTAAATTTCCAAATTAAATTGCATCATGGCTTGCAATAACTTGTTTCCTGCGAGTATCTTCTTCTTCTTCTTCAGTACTGCTTGCCGCATTCAGGACCAGAGTTTTCAAATAGACCACCTTTAATTTCACTTTCACTTAACACTGCACTTAAATTTGCACATCAAAAGATTTTTAATACCTGGAACTGTCTTGTTGGCTACCAAGTTTGGAAGATTCTCGCACAAAGTACACAAACATGTAAACACATATTGTTGGCGCGGTGCAGCAGATAGAACCTTTCTTCACCAACTTGAACATACCTTTTGCAGATAGTACCATTTTACTTTATCTGTACCTCAGAAACTAAGTAGCGTAAATCGAAGTAACATAGAGGCTATGTAAATTTCATTGCTACAATTATAAACATCGCAAAAAGTCATTTTTTCAGAAACTTGTAAAAATGGTAGAGAGAACCTTTTTACTTTAAGGCCGCGGTAAGATACTGCGCGTTTGAAATTTGCCGCCTGAAGTTGTCGCGAGTCGCTGACGCAAGATGTAGCTCACGCAGGACACGGCCTACGACACAGTCTAACAGGTTGTAGACTAAGATGCAATGTAAAAGGTTAAGGCTGTGCAATACGCTGTGAAGAAGGTTGAAGTGTCTAATATCATATGTAAAATGATAAACACAGTGAAAGACGATGGATAAAAGGTTAATGACAGTGAAAGTCGCCGTGTTCAAAGTTAAATACCGTTTAAGATGCTCTACAGAAGATTAAAGACAAGATAAGTAGCTGTTTAGAGGGTGAAAGACAGTGTAAGACCCTGCATAGATGGTTAAAGGGAGTGTACGATGCTATGCAGAAAGTTAAAAATTTTGCATAATGATGTAGAGGAGCGTGAGATGGCTTGAGGCGACATGGTACGCTAAAACATGCTAAACCTGACAGACATGAAGCATCGAATATACCAGTAACCATAGCAGCACAACGCATGTTAGAGGTACGCTTGAGAAAGGGAGGCGTGATATGCGGGAGGGGTGGGGTGCGGGATGGGATAGGACAGCAGGCGAGGGCGATGTGCATTGGTGCGATCGAGCAGCGTGAAGGAGGGGCGACTGTGGGGCCGAGGATGCGGGGAGCGGGGAGCAGTGTGGGTCCGGGGGCCCCCGAGGCGCGCAGCAAACACAGACGGGTGTGTACCCCGGCAGAAGCGGACAGCGAGCAGCATGCCCCTCCGCGGCCCCGAGGCTAGCGACCAACAGACCAAGGCGTGCGCACACAGCTCCTAACGCGCTTCAGTGGTAGATGAAGTATGCAAAAAAATATTTTATTTTCACCCCCTGATCGTTTCTATATCACCAGTCTCCCCTATATCCTTCCTAACTTCAGCCCACCTCTTTTATTTCCATACCACCCTTAATATTCTATTCCACCTCTTTTGTATCTCCACCCAACCGACCTCTTTTGTGTCTCTACCCAACCAACCTCTTTTGTGTCTCTACCCAACCAACCTCTTTTGTCTCCTCCCAGCCTCTTTCGTATCTCCTCCCCGCCTCTTTCGTATCTCCTCCCAGCCTCTTTCGTATCTCCTCCCAGCCTCTTTCGTATCTCCTCCCAGCCTCTTTCGTATCTCCTCCCAGCCTCTTTCGTATCTCCTCCCAGCCTCTTTCGTATCTCCTCCCAGCCTCTTTCGTATCTCCTCCCAGCCTCTTTCGTATCTCCTCCCAGCCTCTTTCGTATCTCCTCCCAGCCTCTTTCGTATCTCCTCCCAGCCTCCTCCACACCTCCAGCATATCTGGTTCATACCACCACCAAACTCCTTTCATATCTCCACCCCACCTCTTTCATATCTCCACCCCACATCTGTCACATTTCCACCCCACCTCTGTCATATCTCCACCCCACCTCTGTCATGTCTCCACCCCACCTCTGTCATGTCTCCACCCCACCTCTGTCATGTCTCCACCCGACCTCATTCACGCATATTTTTCAAATATGTACTGGAAGATAAAATATGGTTGACACGACTTATAGAATGATCTACGAATATTAAATGACGTGAAATAACATAAATCTTGAGACTCAAATGCAATCCATCACCCCTACAAAAGTGTAACAAGGAAGATTATTAATAGTGGAATGAAGGACTCTGAATGCATACATAATTTAAATGAAGGAGCCTTTTTGCGAACATAAATTACTAAACAATATGTGCTAAACTCGTAGTTGAAGAGAAAGCAGGTAAAAGACTAGTTTTCTATTTCTTACTGAAATTACCATTCAATCAGAATATCAGATGCCAACCATATTTCTTTACGTGTTTTTCAAGAAGTATTTTTCTGCTAAAAAAATTGCCGATTTCCGAAGCACGATTACTATAATTTCTCTTCTTACGAAGTTAGGCGAGAAAGTAAATATTTACGTATTTAAAAACTGCAGAATCCTAGCTAAAACTCAGAATTAAGAACAGTTTTTGAAAAGCCAATAAATCCTTCCTCTGCTTAAAGCTACACTGCTAAGCTAAAAGAAAATACGGGAGCTTTCATTTATTAGTGACCATTTCTAAATTGTTTTTGCGGGAGGCTCACTGCGGGATTATATTCTTAAAATTAGCATCATATGTTTACTAAAAGAAATATTTAGTATTTAATATCAACCAACATTTTAAGGGAAAATATACATAAATGTATCGAGCTAAATACGCTATGTGTTGCAAATATTTTTTTTTTGCTCAAGATCTGTTGCCAATAACTTCAGAAACAATATGGGAGCCTTGATGTGGACATATTCTTCTATTGGTACAATTTTTGGGTTAAAAGACATTTCTAGATCTTGTATGAGATGGAAGTAAGTGGAGGTCTAGCATATTATGTACTACATATCCCAATGTGTAAGAGTATTGCAAAAACTCTTCTCACAAGTCGACAACCTCTTTCCCTTCCCCCCAAAAAGATTCATTACCTTTATTTATAGAGACTATGCAATATACATTGTCTACGCATTGTTTTTGTGTAGTCGCAGGGTATGGAATGTAACGCATAGACACCTATCACTGGTCGGTATGCGCAGTAAGAGATTAGGGCTAATAATATTCAAATACTTGCATTTTCAATCATAATCTAAACAGTTTTATAGTTTTTACACTTACTCCAAGTTTCTGGGAATGTAACAAAACCACAAACAGGTGGATTTTGTTTAAATATTGGTCGGAGGAATTTTCCCAGGATTGTTTTTCTAATTTATGCGTATATTCGAAATCAGTAATATAGATAGTTCAAATAATTATTATCAGTTCACTGAATTCGTATACGTGAACGAAACCCAGGAATTGTTTTGTAAACTACTACCAATCTTAAGAATCTCTTTTACATATCATCACTTTTTTCTCAACATTAATTCTTGCACTATCCTCTTTTGCCTCATTTTTCTTTCTCATTTAGGCTCCTGAAGTTCTTTTCATAGTTTACAAAATAAATTATATTCCCTTACGATACATACTGCCTAATAGCATTGGTATTATTCGTACACATGTCTCTAAGGGTGCAAAAATTAAACAGAAACATAGTTGAATAATCTGGAGTTAAAAATACAACGAAAAAATTGAATGGAAGCTAATTGAGTAATTTCGACATCCGGCTCGTGACATATTGCGCGCGCTCATTCTCATATAAAAGCAAAAAACTTTTAATAACCTTGTATGGTCGATCGTAATCAAACACCAGCACCAACAACCACACGACGCGTAAAACACATCTGTTGCGAATATTCGAATGCGTTTCCCCTCTGCGAGTTTTTAACCACCTCGCATGTTCTAAAATTTCCTCGCCAACAAAAATATGCACACGGTTTTAGAGCAAAATGCGATTCTTGACAATGCAGATTACTTCATTTCGGGTTGGAGGCCTGTAAATGACGCGTGTAAAACCTTCCTAAACGACTTTTCTACGCTCTTAAACCGACCTCGACTCGCGGACGAAAACACAGTTTCCCGGCGTGCTCAGGTCAGCCCAGATTCCACCGCTCTGCTCCGCCGCCCGTCCCGGCCGAAACAGCACGTTCCCTGCATAAAAATCCTGAGATGCGCTGAGCAAAGAGCCGGCGGAACCAGAGGCTACAGTTTAGGGCAAACTGGTAAATGGAATATTAACGGATTCAGTCGCTTTAACAAGAGGGAAGTTTAAAAGGCGAGCATGCATGGGGGAGAGCAGCGGGGCGCCGGCTTGCCTTCGCCACAGAGGCGAAGCTAAGCCGAGCCCAGAGGAACGCTTGGCGCCAGTCTATCTACAAGGCGAAGCCACCGAGCCGCGGAGGGGAGCGGAAGAGAGCAAGTGGAGCCGAATAAAGGGCTCAGGGCGAGGATTGTTACGGAAATGCAAATAAAAGGAAAGGAAGTAAGAAGAAAAGACGAGGTTAAGGAAGTGGGAAAGAATAAAAATAATGACTGGATGAATTTGAAACTCGTAATAGGAAAGAAAAGAAAAAAAACAAATCTAAAAGAAGTCGAAAAAGGCGTGCGGCAAGAAAGGAGGAGAATTTTGTTACAACAGCAGCAGCAACAATCTTGTAAATGAAATATTAGAAAAGATAAGTCGACAAGAGTGTTATTTGAAAGGTAAAGGAAAAGAGAAATTTAGAACACAATGAAACTGAAAATCAGGTATAGAAGAATCAAAATTGGAACAATGGAAAACTCGAAAGAAATAAAAAGGAAGGGAGTGCGGGAATAATATGAAAACAATGCGAAACAATTAAAAATCGACGAGAAGTAAACGCCCTGCCAAAATTGAAGATTAAAGAACAGGAAAATGAAACGTGGCATAAAACATGCACTTGGTAGTACGCTAAAAATTAAAGGTCTAACTTGGGGAGTTACATAATAAGTGTAAGAAGAGGAAAGGGTAATGGTAGCAGAAGAGAGAGACTGCAAGAAAGGAGAACGGCGTATTTAGAAAATGAGGGATAAAAGCAGCGTGTTGATGCATACTGAAAATGACGAGAAGAGTAGGTGTTAATATTGAAATATAGCCCGTTAACCCGCTGCGAGGTAACGAAGTATTCTGCAGCTCTTATGGAATTTTATGCGAGTTTGCACGTGTCGTTATAGGTCCGCAAGTATCAGCGCGAGTCCTCCCCGCACTTTCACAAAGACGACGTGGCTTCCCAACGTTAACTCGTGTTCGGCCCTGCGCCTGGTTGTTATAAATGAGACGCAAATGACAGAATAAGTCAATAATATTTGTAACAATTCAATAGTCACTTTAACGCTGATACGTGAAGCCATCTACTTTTTTCATTCAAAGTATAAGCATTATTGTCATAAGTTATACTGAATTTAACAACCGCATCTACACATGGAAATAAATGACAATTTTTTTTTAAAAAAACATGTTTTTTATGTATCGTGTAATGTAAAGAAGAGAAAGGGAAGGAATTGGATATAGAAAATTAATTTGTGATTATATTTTCTTTCATTTAATTATTTTTTGCTAGCATTATAAACGACCGTTTTTGCCGCAAGATCTCGTTCATAAGGGGTATTTTATGGTACAAATGATAATGTATTAGTATTTTACGGCATTAATGATTGCGTCATCACACATTCAGCCTACCGCAGCGAGAGAATCGTGCGGAGGGAGTGGCAAACGGAACAGCGGAGCAACGTTTTCTCGCATAGATGTCAAATACCCGAGACGTCACAAGAAAGTTGTTTCGCAAAACTGAGTTTGATCCTCTTATAAATTTATAATGCTGTTTTACAAAAGCGTAGCGTATGCAACTCGTTTTTATAATGCTTTATTGCAATCGTACACATTTGAAAACTCGCTCCTAACGTCGCTCGCTTTCAAAACATGCACTCGCGTAATAAAGCTTAACATTATTAACCAATTGCATGAACTACTATTGAAATACAAAAATACGTAAAACGTCACGTTTGTGAATCGCTGACACTAATAGTTACTAAATAAAGTTTTTTTTTCTTTTTTTCCCTTTAGGTTATCGTGCACATCTCGTTTTCTTGAAAAATGCAATTATACACCTCTTTAGACAACGTTTCGTTAATTACTATTAATCTACAAGAATAAAATATTTCGTTTCGACGTATTATGATAAAAGTACCTGAAATATTTTACAAGAATATTATAAATAAAAAAATATATTCCATATTTTTTTGTTTCACGAAAGCTTGCGGGAAACCCATGAGCATATGTACCGAACATAAGGCAAAATAAAACTACGTTACAAGTAGAACAAAATTTCGAATATCTCATTACATATGTATGTATTTATCTAGCAAACATTGATATCAGTCCATTGTTTATTCTAGTGTTACGGCATAAACACACACATTGATTGCTGATAAATTGAAGTAGTCATTAATCCCGATAGAAATAAATATGATTACTTGGCAAATAAAAAGGTTGATTAAGGTCGCTTCCAATCCCGTTCATATCCACTTGGCAAAGTCGATTTGTCTGGTATTTAAATAAATAAATAAATAAATAAATAAATAAATAAATAAATAAATAAATAAATAAATAAATAAATAAATAAATAAATAAATAAATAAATAAATAAATAAATAAATAAATAAATAAATAAATAAATAAATAAATAAATAAATAAATAAATAAATAAATAAATAAATAAATAAATAAATAAATAAATAAATAAATAAATAAATAAATAAATAAATAAAATGTTCACTGAAGAGGAGACTGACCATTGGTCAGGCTGACCACTTTAAAAATTTATAAACAAAATAAAAAGGACATCAATCAAAGAAAATACATACCCAATTAGGCGAAAGGGTTTCTCACGTATATGACTGAGTGTTCGTGTGGGAGTGTCGACCACGCCCACGCCGGGGTAGCGGAAGCAGCCCTTGCAGTCGCCGTGATAGTGAGCGGAGAATGACGGCGGGGCGCACCCCATTACGGGCACATTGTGCGTCACAGGACCGCAAGCCGCTCGCTCCTCCGGTTAGCCGGGCTCTTTGAGGGGGCATCGCGGCGCTAAGTAATTGAAAAGGCGTGTCGCCCCGCCGTTCAGCCATGTTTTCGTTGCAGCCCCCGGTCCCCGATCCCTGCCTCCGCCCCACGTTTCCATTCGCGCCCCTCATCTCCCGGTCCCGGACCCACCACTTGCCCCGGCCCCCGCCACCAGCCACGCCTCCAGCCCCATCCTCAATCCCCGGTCCACGCTCCCAGCTCAGGTTCGCTCCCGCGGCCCTCATCCTGGGGACACGGATGCACCCCTCGCCTCCTCCCATCTTACCCCTGCCCCCCCCTCAGCCGCGTCACCGTCTTTTGCCTCTGCCTCTCCTCACCGTCGTTTGCCTCTGCCGCTTCCCCGCCTCGTTCTCACACTCTGTCCCGTCTCAACGCACAGCAAACCCGTCTTCCCACACCAGCTCCCATTTCCCCATATTCCATTTCCTTGCTACATCGCGTTATCATGGTCAAATTAGTTCAAAGAATTGGTCACACCGACTGGGATTCGAACCCGGGCCTTCTGATTTTCGTAAACCAGAAGGCTCGGGTTCGAATCCCGGTCGGGGTGACTAATTCTTTAAACTAATTTAATTAATAAAATACATTGTTACTCTGTAACATGGTCACAATTTGGATAGCTGTATGTCTGCGGAACATATTCTCCGATCGGCAGTGCATCCAACAAGGGGACGGGCAAGGTGACAATTATAGTTATCATGGTCATTTGGATTGTAAGATTCAACCCGTCCTCTATATCAACACTCTCTCTCGCTTTTCTAGATCTTAATTGCAGTAAGCCTATTCTTACTTTCTCCTTTACGTTCCAACGCGTGGGTTCATACCCCACTTCGCAATGCCATTTCGTGTTCCTATCGTCTAAAGTTCTAGCTAGGAGCTAGCGTTGATAATCCGCCACCGACGAGGCTCAAACCCTAGGACTTCTATACATCAGCGTTAGTTCACAGTCAACGGTAATGCTGCTAATGATACATCACAACCTCTCCTTGTCATTGTCAACCCTTTCACCCATTCACCGTATTCACTAACGTTGACTATTCCGCAGTGCGTTTTTCTTCTGAGCTACGTTTTTAGTTGCCGTGAAGGCCACTCATCTCGCGACGTTTCGCCAGCATGTGCGATGTCCTTCACCCCCCTCCCTTGAACTCAAGACACTGATGGCGTAAACGAAGTATTTCTCACAAGAAGGCAAATCATTTCTGCGAGATAACACCTAGAAAAAACGTACATTTCTACAGAAAGCGAGGTGAGTAAAAGTTTGAGATTGGTGTTATTAATTGAGAAGTCGGAAATGGTGCAAGTAGTCAATGAAATTCTAAGACTCACCTGCTTCCAGATATATCTTTTTGCAGAAAATCGCACTTCAGATAAACATTTACAAAATATACTCAGAGAAAACAAAAAAATAATAGTAAGAAGATCACATATTTCTTTATCAAGTTAATATTTTTTAAATAATAGGTAATTTAGGACTAGGACGAACGCCACTACAATACGTACATCCTACCGTGTTCTAACCTTTCGAATTCTGGCATTCACCCCAAATGGTCTCTCTATCGGATGGAACCCGGCAGAAAGAGACCATTACGGCGAGAAAAAATCGTGAAGGGGGAAAAATGTGACGTCAGGAGACAAATATATAGTAAAAAATTAACGTAGAAATAATTCGTTCATTTATTTATTCATTTATTTATCGCCACGTACTGACGGAATGTGACGGAAAAGGAGAGAGACGCTGTCTAGTATTATAGTGCTTAGAAAAAGCAATGAGACCCTCGTAGAATTTCCTTAAAATCTTAGAAGAAAAATTAAGAATGTGTTTGAGGAAATTGAATGAGGTATATGTATCACGCACTGAGGTATTCACAAAGGATAAAGTACGCACATACTGACAAATAAAAAGATATTATGGGAGAGGGTATGGATATGTTGAAACACATTAAAATGTACTTTTAAATACTCAACTCAAACCGCGGGAACTGGATAGATTGATTTTACGAATACAAGATCAGAAACCTGTCACATGACCGGCCAAAAAAAAAACAAAGAACCACCGCTAACACAGAACACAATATTAAATTCAGAATGCAAATAACACTTCACGTGCCAACACTCACCTACGACACGGCGAACCTAACATTTCAAACTAAAACTTTCTGACACAAGTCGCGAGACCAGCGTCTCCTCCCTTTCTTTGACCGACTGACGAGAGAAGCCAGTCGACGGAAACGGAGCCCGCCCAGAGGAAGGAGGGCGACGAAACTCGCTGAGGCGGCTGCCGGATGACGATGGGAACTCGTAAACGAAGGGTCCACGCGGCGGCGGCGGCTGCCAAGGCGACCCGCGATTGCCCCGGGTAAACCAATACCACCGCCCTGAATAAATCAACAAATCTGGCAGCAACGTGCGGCTCGCCACTACCCGCACCGCACTCCGGCTGGGGCTCGGCCCCGCCTGCGCCCGCCATTCGCCCTGAACGTCCAGCTGTTCCCCGCTGCGATGCCTCCCCGCACCTCCTGCACGGAGGCTGAGCGTTTCGGTTTTGTCCCCGTCCTTTCCCGTCCCTGCACCGTCCCGTCCCGTCCCCGTCCCGTCCCCGTCCCTGCCCCGTCCCTGCCCCGTTCCTGCCCCGTACCTGCCCCGTCCCTGCCCCGTCCCTGCCCCGTCCCTGCCCCGTCCCTGCCCCGTCCCTGCCCCGTCCCTGCCCCGTCCCTGCCCCGTTCCTGCCCCGTCCCTGCCCCGTCCCTGCCCTGTCCCTGTCTCCTATCCCTCGCGTCTTCCTGGATCAACCTCATGTGCTCCACATAATCCAATCTACTGCCCCCCCGCTTAGCCGCACATGCCTTGAACTTTTGCTTTGGACTGTTCGGTCCGGCTTCAAGTCACCTCTCATTCTTACTGCCTCCCTCTTTTATCTGTCCTAAACCCCGCCCCCGTCCTTACTCCTTTGCAATTCTGGCCGCTGGGTAGTGACGCAGGAGCGCGTAGCAGGAGGCGCGTACGCGGAGATGCTACCTGGCGGCCCTCTTGACAACTGACTGCGACGTGACATGATATTAGTAACTCCACAAAATAGCGCACATTAATGGAGGATTACTCCCCAGCGCAAAGCACTCAACGCCCCTTGAGGGGCTTGGAGACGCGTTGCGTCGTTGTAGACGCAACAAATTAAAAAAACAACGGTTACAGCGCGGGGACGTGGGGTCGGCGAGGGACCGTGGAAGAAACCATGCGAGGGCGCGGCGGGGCGCCGTTAGTTGCGCGCTAGCAGCAGGTGGCTGTCGCGACAACGACAGGGTCGACAACGACAGGTGGCCGTCGCGAGACAACGCATCGGCGGGCGCGCCAGCACCCAGAGTCCCCGGATCAAGGGAGTGAATACTTAGGGTTTCCGGCGCGTTAAATACGTTGTTCTTTAGTCTCGTGAGTACTGCGGGTTAATGTGATGGTGTTCCTTCCTACTGGAACGTCAAATTCCGCGCCGGCCTACGTGACAGCCTGGAGTTTTCCCACTTCACCAGGCATTTCATCCAACGGGGTGCTGCCCAGCAGAGAGAAACTCTAAACTCGACTCCCGTTCCCGGTCCCCCTATATTGCTGGCAGTGATGTGTAAGTGCGTAATGGGACAGGACCAACAGGCTGAAGAAAAGATCACACGCGGTCCTAGGTCCATTTGTAATGCTCCGGCATTACTCCGAGTACAGCTCCGGCATTCGTGTGGTATTCAATCGGAGAAACAGCAGAAAATCCGAGGAAAGCAACCAGCCGCTAGAAATCTTCAACCTTCAGTGTTACGTTGCTTGTACCTAAAATCCGCCAGCTTAGAAACCCTAGCATCTGCAGGTCGAAACCCTGCTGCGGCGAGGTGGGTGTGTCCGAGCCATCACAACCGATGTCCAAACGAAGGTGTGCGAGACGCCGCGGAAGGAGGCCCGAGGCGTCATGCAGGCGGTCGTGCGGAAGGGGCGGGGCAGAGAGGCGGGAGCCGATGGCGAGCTTGATTGGTCCGGTCCAACGCCCGGCCTCACGGCCGCTCCCCTGCGACTTCATCTCATGCAAATTGCAGCGCCGGCGCCCCGCTCGCCGCCGCCAGCTCGCTGACCCGCTGACTGACAGGCGGACGGCAGGCCCCGCGACAGCCTGCGGCCGCGGCCCGCAGAGGGGCAGGGCAGGCGGCGATGGTCACGGCC
Organism: Teleogryllus occipitalis; assembly: GCA_011170035.1. NCBI lineage: Eukaryota > Metazoa > Arthropoda > Insecta > Orthoptera > Gryllidae > Teleogryllus > Teleogryllus occipitalis. The sequence continues at coordinate 557 of BLKR01011955.1, read as the reverse complement.
GTCAGGACCACGCCCCCCAAGGCGGGAATTTTTTCATTTTCATTTTCTACTTATTGAAATAACAATGATTAATTGATTTATTCATTCATTGTTAGTGATTCCGAGCGGGCCAACTGCTTTCATTAGTCTCATAAGCGTGTATGCTTTTTTCTCGAGAGGTGACGGTGATCTTCCCCCGCTGAATGGCGAAATCCGGTGACGACCTACGAATGGTATTAGTAGGATATTCCCCAACCAGGTATCTCCGACCAGCGTGGTACCGCCCAAGCCGGGATCAGCTGAAAGCTCCCGACCGGTCTCCCAGCATGTGTGGTAGTGTAGTGCAAGTTAGTGTAAATCTGTGTAAGGGGCGAGGAAATAAGGAAGAGTAAGGTCTCCGCGATAAGGTTGAGGGTCTCCGCGTAACCTAATTGGCGCAAACCTTTGGAAGAATCTACTAAAAAACTTCGCGAACAGCGATGTTTTCAATTTCAACAGCTTCCTCTAGTCATGATGATGGTAATATAAATGACAGAAGCAAACGTATTACGGCGCGACGGGGCGTGACGGGGCGTGAC
>BLKR01011954.1:0-25298 GCA_011170035.1 Teleogryllus occipitalis | reverse complement strand
AAATATATTCATATATTACAGAGCTTATACAACTCTGGCAAACGTTATTAGGGATTATAAGGCAGGAAAATCTATTAAAAGTAAGAAGAGGTAGCGTTCACGACCGTGAGAGATGCAGCTGATGGATTTGCAAGAGAAGCTATTAGCAGATATATTTACCAGGAAGCTGATAATGGTAAGATATTTTATATTTAGAGTAATGATGAAGTATGTTGCTCACTTTTTGAAGACTTTCTAAAGACCTATTCATTTGCAACAGGCAGAAGGCTCTCACTTACAGATGTTTGGCAGTACGTGAAGGAAAATTATATTTTTTCATTCAGAGGGTCATGCACAACATTGTACTGAATTATTAAGGAAATTGTTTAGCATGGAGGAAAGGAGACCCAAATATTCGTATTTGTGAGTCAAATTAAATAATTGTAAAGAGGTTATATTTTGTGGCAGACTATATGAAAAATAAGAGAAGTCAAAACCCAAAGACTGTAGTGTACCTTGATGAGACATGGATCTATATGAATGGTAAAAGAGCCCTTTGATAATGTATATTACTGAAAATATATATATATTAAATGCTGCCTATTACTTGTAAAAATTATGAGACAAATATCATTTTCATTAGGTTCAACTACTTATTCGGTAAGCTGCCATTAAAGGCACCAGTAAAAGAGTAATTAAAGATACAGAGGGAAGGAGGTTAGTTGTGGTTCATGTAGGAACAGAGAAGATTTTTGTACCAGGTACAAATGTTTTCAGTTTTAATGGCATTATGTACAAACTGAGGCATGTACGAAGCATGACATTTGTAGGTGCTGGTCTGATATATGCTACTGACCTAAAAGGGGCAAGATTATCACGGAGCAATGAACAGTTTCTACTTTTGAATCCTGGGTTAAGAAGCTTGATTCCTTGCATTCGCAATTTAAGACCTTGCATCATTGTCATGGATAATGCTTCATACCATTCAAGGCAGGTAGAGAGGCATCCAACAACAAAGTGGCGAAAGGATCATCTGATTGTAAGTATCAGAAATGAAATGAAACTATTGTGCTTAATGAAATGAGTAATGTAACCAAAGAAAATTATTTTTAGGAATGGCTGAACCAGCGAGGAGTACGAGTGCCAGAAGCTGCAAATAAAATCTCACATGTTGCCCTGGCGAGCCAACATTGTGAAAGGATAAAAAGGTACCACGAGATACATATCAGTGCGTTAAAGAATACATTTCATTAATATTTTTCATCATATTATCTTGTTCTGTTGCATCATTGTAATTAAATATTAAAATATATACTTTAAATATGTACAAATATATGCATCTACACTTGTGATAAATAAATGATATATAAATATAATAAATAACTGACCTCAGCAATGTATTGGTAAAGGTATGTAGTTGATGACATGCTGGCTGCAGAAGGGCACACAGTTTTGAGGCTGCCACCATATCATTGCAAATTCAATCCTATTGAACATGTGTGGGGCATTTCAAAAGGGTACTACCACAAAACTGTACGGGAAAGGCCTGGGCAAGGAATGGAGAGAACTAAAGCTGTGTGGAATGAGGCAATAAATCAGGTAAAGTTTTCAATACACCATTATAGAAAAATGGTAAATATATGATAACAGTTATGATTATAATTTTTTTCAAAATTAGTAAAACAAGAAACTAGAAAATTATGTTATGGCATTAACAGGGTCACACCAGAAATGGGGAAGAATTCAGTGGAACATGCAGAAAAAATTATTGAAGAGTATTATGAAAAAGAGGCAGTGGAAGAAGATTATGAAGAAATAGTAGTAAATTTGAGCAGTGCTAGTGGAACTGACACAGCTGAAGAAGGCACAGGAGAGGAAGGAGACACAATTCCATTTGAGCCAATCCCAGGAACATCTTCAATGTGAAAAAAATTGAAAAAAATATTAGAGATTCCACAACTTCATCTCAAGAAACATCTGACATATTAATACAACCACCCACAGTTGTTAGAGAACATGTTGGGACCCCCTGTGCAACAGAACAGGTAAGAACTGGAAAATACTCCATTGAGAATTGAAGAAAATTTCATTTCATTTACACATTCTCCCAATTTTCAGTCAATTGTTCCTGCCCGTGCTTCAGTTGTGTGTTTGGATCGAGTAGGATTGCAAAAGTGAAAACAGCGAGTAAGCATTAAAGCGTTTGGAATAAATGTGATAATCTTGTTAAATATGTAACTCAATATTTCAGATGTGCCTCAAATTATAAAACTCCTGCCTCTGTAAAGCGACCACCAAGTCAAGTTTAAGAACAAATTTGGTTACACTGTGCTCCGGAAAAGGTATAGCTTGAATTTACTCGATTATGGAATTGTGGTTATTTCAAGTTGTTACATTAATATTATTACATTACAGTCAATTGTTCCTGCCTGTGCTTCAGTTGTGCGTTTGGATCAACTAGGGTTGCAAAAGTGAAAACAGTGAGTGAGCATTAAAGCGTTTGGAATAAAAGTAATAATTTTGTAAAATATGTAACTTAATATTTCAGATGTGTCTCAAATTATAAAACTCCTGCCTCCGTAAAGCCACCACCAAGTCAAGTTTAAGAAAAAATTTGGTTACACTGTGCCCCAGAAAAGGTATTGCTTGAATTACTTGATTATAGGTGTGTGATTATTGCAGGTTGTAAATTAATATTTTTAAATTACAGTCAATTTTTCCTGCCAGTGCTTCAGTCACTCTGTTTGGTCTGAGAACAGTTGCAATGTGAAAGAAGTGAGTGTGCATTAATAGTTTTAATATGAGTGCGAGATCCTGAGTGAACTCCTGCCTTCTTAATTCAACCAAAGACACTAGTTAAGAGCACCATTTCATTAACATTAATTAACCCCAATGAATTAACAGTTAATCAATTTCCTTTACATTAGCCCTGTAATACAATTAATCATTACTACCAATGCCTCTGAGTTTGTGTTCAGTTTAAGTACGGATGCTAAGTGATATAAATGAATGCACTTCAAAGATTTGACATGTGTGTGAAACATACATTACATTTATAAATGTTTCAGATATGCAATAATGGAGTTCAGAACATACATCATTTTATTTAGATGTTTTGTTCAAATGGTAATCAGTTGTTAAGTGAAATTAGTAAGTATTTATTTCATGATATTATTTGGCATGATATAGAGTAAAATTTAATGTTTACTACTGATGCGCTATATTACTTTTTGGTTATTAACATTTCATTTTAAGTTATTTTTCAATGATTTTCTATTTATGTTTGTAAATTTTATTGGTTTTGTAGGTAAATTTTTTTTGGTTACATATTATATTGAATACTGTAATGTGAAGCAAAAATTCTTGGGCCAACTTTTCTTCTCGACAATTTTGTTTTTCATATGTTGCAGGAGTTTGAAGTAATATAGAAGTTAAGTAGCAATTTTTTTATTTAAATGTGATAATTCCTTTTTTAATTTTTTTTGTTTTTCATTGCAAGAACATAATTTCCTAGGAATAATTTTTGATCTTATAACAATAACATGTCTGTTTATTGAATTTATCATGATTGGACAATAGATACTGCATTGATTGTTCTATGTTGCAGGGTTGCTGTGTTTACCAGATTATTCATTTTCTAAATATGGAATTTTTTATGAATATTATTTTATGTATTGTAAATGTCTCCATTATTTTGACTTATGTTTCTGTATGCATGCTAGAAATCTGCCCTCAGTCGTCATCCTGATCGGGAGGATGGGTATGCTAACAATATATGTAAAATTTTCAAGTAGTTTATTAATTTGTAAAGTCAGCCAAATTTCTTAATGTTGATTTTTAATGATAATATTTTCACAATCCAATTGAGGATTAATTCACTTTCTTATTCAATTTTTTTATATATATATGGTAGCATACTTACTGCTTTGTTTTCCCCGATCGCTTAAGGTAAATGCCGGGATGTTTTGTAATGTTTGTAAGCCCAGGGACATTAGGCTTTAAAATTGTTGTAAAAATTCAATAATTTTTGTGAAAAGAAATTGCTGTGGATCATCGGTTTTCAAGAAATTTTAATGACTGCTCCTTGCAATTTGTCATTAAAATTGACCACCCATGGTGCATCAGTTTATTCTTTACTAAACCTTCACATTATATCAAATCATATATCTGATCAATTCAATTTTCATGAAATTTCAAACATTGTCATTTTCATACAGTAGATTTGTTCATTCCTTAGATATGCTTTGATCGTGGTCATGTTTCGATATTACGTGCATAAAACCATTATTATACAAATATTTCTAGTTCAGTAAAGAATAGTTTTATTTCACTTCATTGTGTACTGTTTGAAAATTAAAATTATTTTGAGTCTTGCATTTCATTTCATCTTTATTCTATAAATTCCGTTTATACCTTTTTTCCCCATTATATATACCTTTTTTTCCAATATTATATTATAAAATAACATTCTACTATTTAATTTATTCTTCAGTTTCAATAAGATTTTATTAATTCTGAGAGTTCAAATATTTTTAAATTTATAAGTAATTTAATTAAAAGTATTATATTTAATATTATAATTAATAAGAACAAATTTCATATATAAATTATAAATTAAATTATTTTACCATATGCCTGTTGCGATTTAGAAGTCGTAAAACAACATTAACAAATCATTTCAGCATATCTAGATTTTTGAAGGCCACTACGTACATTTAAACAAGTCGCGTCGGCGCTTTCGCGTTTTATTTCGATGAGGTTGGCAGTGCCGAAATTCCGCCATCTTGAATTTTTAGGGTCTTTTCTTACGTGGAAACACCTATATACTTGGGTTTTTCTAACGTAGCGGCTGCGGATAGTATCTCCAAGATGGAATTCGGCACGACTTTTTGCATCTTTCCTGATCTTGCCGCAAGATATCGCATGATCGCGACAGCTTCAAGCAGTGCTGCAGATCAAGCAACTCTAGCGGCAGGACTGAGAATGACTCAAAAAGTCGTGCCGAATTCCATTTTGGAGATATTACCCTTAGCCGCCAAGTTAGAAAAATCCAAGCATAGTTCCTGCGAGTGATCACAATTCGGACCCCGTTGAGAAACACTGATCTCTCCATTGATTATCGAATTTGCGACCACTAGACAAATAGAACATCGTGTCTGCAAAAATCTAGAGAAACGCTGCAAAGAGGGTAATGCACAGCAAACTCTTTAAAATTTCAATTTTTTCTTGAATTTAAACACTCCGGATCCGCATGTGGCCTTTGACTTGCTTTAAGCATACGTTCGTATTAACGTGTTATTCAAACTTGCGTGCAGGTGAAACTGTGTATGTTCCCGGAGGGCACGCGCAACGATGGCAAAGCGCTGCTGCCCTTCAAGAAGGGAGCGTTCCACGTGGCCCTGGACGCTCAGCGGCCGCTGCTGCCGGTGGCCGTGTCGAGGTACTACTTCCTCGACGCTAAGACGAAGAAATTTGATGGAGGTGAGTAGTTAAATCAAAACGTGCAAGTGAACTAGGAAAAAGCGATCCTTCCTAGGTATAGGTTGCCGAGGACAGCCAGCGATGTTTTTCTCTCGACTAGAAATACTCTTGAAATATTTCTCAATATTAAAATTGCTCTAAATGTTCGGATTGTCTCTAAAATTTTTTAAATTAAATTAGCGCGAGATAAATACGACCTCCCCAAGTATACGAATAGGTTTAATTAGTTTTCCAGTATTTATTTTACTTTCTCGTATACGTAGTGTAGAGAAAGTTATATATGGGAAAATAGATTTCGAGATTTTAACAGAAATATGTTTTGGGCCCCCTAATATCGAAAAAGTAATTTCTTTCAAACAATCCATGACTGTTGCTTATAGAACAAGTTTTACTCTTGTATAATCTGAAAGTTATATTTCATTATTGTTGGTAGCAGTAGTGGCTTAGTACAAGTTGCAGTTGCAACAAATTGCTGAATAACACTGCACAAAGCTGATGGTACATCCCGACTACTTCGGACACTTCACTTTTTACTTTCTCGTATACGTACATATATACGGAGTAATACAGTAGGAGTAATATACGTAGTATAGAGAAAGTTTATGTAGTGCTGCGGAAAATCGATTTCGAGATTTCAACGTTTTGGGTACCCTGATACCGAAAGTTTTTTCAAAACGTCCGTCTATGAACACCGCTAGTGCCTAAACCATACGTACGTTTCTTCTTCTTCTTCAAGCATTAGAACTTTCGTTCCGTTGCGTCTCATTATTGGTCCATCCATCTTCTCTTCGGTCTTCCTATGCTTTTTCCTCTTGGCTTGTATTTCAGAATGTTTTGGCATTCGCGTGTTTTCCATTCTGTCTATGTGGTCTCTCCATGCCTTCCTGCATTCGTCAATTTTTTTTCATTTAGATTATAAATTCCTAGGTAGTTGCCTATCTCTTCATTACGAATCCTGTCTTTCCTTGTGACACCAATACCACCTCTTAAAAACTTCATTTCGGTAGTCTGAATCCTGCTTCTAATTTTTGTGTCCGTAGTCCAAATTTCACATCCATATAGCCCACAAGGAACTGGTAAGGTTTTATAAAATTTCATGAGTGTATCATTCCTGACTTTACTTTTCAGTGTCCTCCTAATAGTTCCACACATTCTGTTAAATTTTTCAATTTTCTTATCAGCATCTATTTCTCCTTTGAAAGACAGATCACAATCTAGGAACTTGAACTTACTTGTTTGATGTTTTGGTTGTTAAGCACTAACTGGATATTTCCCTTGGAATGCCACTGACTTAGTTTTTTGAACAGACATCTCTAAATTGTATTCTTTTACAATTATCTGAAGTTCATACAGAGCTCTTTGTAGAGTGTCTTCATTATCAGATATCAAAACTTGATCATCCGCAAACAGAAGTGTCATTATAAAATGTTTACTATTAAAATTATCTGTAAGATTTAAAAATTTCATCTTCTGCTTCCATATTCTGATAGCATCGTCAAGATAAATATTAAAAAGTGTGGGTGACATACAGCACCCTTGTCTCACTCCTTTGTTTATAAATTCTTTGAGGATTTTACCTGATTTTGTTCTTACATTAATTTGGGTATCTTTGTACATGTTTCGAATAACTTCAATTAGCTGTTTTGGTCTGCCTCTTCTGTCCATAATTGACCATAATTTTCCCCTCAGAACGTTATCAAAGGCTTTTACGTAATCTACGAAGACCATACATGTTTGTAGATTGAACTCTCGTCTCTTTTCAATTAATAGCTTTAACACAAACACATTATCAGTACACGATCTCCCTTTTCTGAATCCCGTTTGTTCTTCTTGAGGTATTGCTTCCATTATGTTATTTAGTCTATTAATTATTTTAGCATACACTTTGCAAGTTTTATTCAGCAGACTCTATAGTTTTCGCATACTGTTCGTAATCCTTTTTTTAAATATAGGGATAACTAGAGCTGTTTTCCATTCCGTTGGTATTACGTTGTGTGTCCAGCAATTGTTAAATAGATCTAACAGTTTAGATTTTGCTTCAGCTGGAAGATACTTAAGCAATTCCATATTGATATTATCGAGTCCTGGTGTTTTCTTATTTTATTTTTCAAAAAAAGTTTTTTTAAAATAGATCGCGGTCGATCCGGCACGACTCCCAAGCTTTTCGATTTTGAAAAACATTCTTTAAAATTTGGTGGTACTTTACATGACGCCCCGGATGATTTTTCAAATTTTCTCAAAAACTGTTCCAAATTTTACTTACGTAGTGATTGTATTTCAAGTATATTCGTTAGAATCGTTTTATTACTGAAATGGGTTGTGTAATGTTTGTGGTTCCGAACTAAAATATTGCATTTCGTCCATTAAATATTGCAGTTCTAACACCAAGATAAAGAGTTCTTTACAGTCGTTATAAAAAAGCTGGTAATCCGTTGAGACAAGTGTATATATGTCGGTTGGGATTATATTGAAAAGTAGGAAAAGTCCTGTTGAGTAAGAATAAACGTTTATTTCCCCAGACTAATTGGTCTCTAATTATTGAATGCCCCTCGTAGAACTTTAATCATATTGTAAGGGGAATCATCTGTGAAAATAGAATTTCTCTAAGGAATTTTTTTTTAATCTCACAAAGTTTTTGACGTTCTCGTTATCCTGGAACTTCTTTCCGCGTAATGCCTCCTTCAGTGGACCAAACAAATGGAAATCAGAGGATGCTTAATTGGGGCTGCAAGGGGGATCCCTCCCAAACCATTTTGTCGATGGCTTCATGGCTTTGTTGAGCCGTGTGAGGACGTGCGTTGTTTTGCTCGAGAATCACGCCTCCCTCTGAGATCCTCGACGTTTCTCTCAAATGGCTGGCTTCCCCTTGTTCAAAAGCGTATCTGAGCAGCATTGGCTGTTTATTATACGCTGTTCTTCGAGATTATCATAAAACGCACCTACAGCGTTCCCAAACACAGTCAATATGACTATTCCTCCTGATGGGGCCAGAACGGTGTTTGTCAGTCCCTGAGTCTTGGTAACGTTTGAACTCTTCTACCCACTTGTAAAAATTCTCGCGGTTATTGCAACTTTCACCATACACTTTAGTAATTCTAGAGTATATCTTAGCTGGTTTTTCACCTTCAGCAAGTACAAAATGAATCACAGAACGTTCAACCAATGTGGGATTTTGAAGTGGACTCACCATCGTTCAACTTAATTTTGAGGTTATGAACACAGGTGTTGGTCAGGGCTAATCCCAGTGATGGCAACTTTAAGTCCTAAAAATACCAATCTTGTCCTAGCCAATGGTATTTCTCCAGACCAATTTGTCACTTTAATTATTGAATGACCTACGTATTTACACGAGAAAAATGAAATTTAAAAAAATACAAATAATTTTCTCAATATATTTTCGACTTAATAGTTCCACAATTTCAGAGATGTAGGGGTCTATAATGTAATATTACGCTGTTGTGTTGAGTGAAAAGGAGTGTAATATTTTCCTGGAATCTGAATGTATGGCACATTCTTCATTCCATTCTAGTGACTGCACGGTCCCATAAAACCAAATATGACGATCTTAAAGGGTTCTCACAATGCTAAATGGACTTGTAAGGCAATCAAGGTTTCTGTCACTGTATTCAATACTAATCTTGTATCTTTCTGTTTCTGTAGGCTCTAATATCATCTCCATCCTGCCTCCCGTGCCTACAAAAGGGCTCGGTCGCAACGACCTGGATGAGCTGATAGAAAAAACCCGCGCCATCATGGACGCAGAAGTGACGCGAGTTTCGGAGGAGGCCGTACAGCGCGCGGCCGCCAGGGGCGTCAAGGTCGACTGACGACGACGCCTCCGCGCTGCGACGGCGCTTATGCCGTCTTCGGTTCCACGGCTGACCTCGCCCACGCTTCCCTCACCGCCGACGACTCTGACAACGCGATTGTCCCCGAGAACTTCTCATCCACTAGCAATATTGTTATTAACGATGGCGAAACTAGCAACACTGATATCGTCACCGAAAGCTCATCAGCCAGTAGGGCCGATTTAGACGTCGATATCCACGGCTCGACAATCGCCGACAATCGTCGTCGCAAACTACATCACTTACAAAAATCCTTGCCTTGAACGACTTCGCAGTACATTGAGAATTGGGGTTGTCCGGGTGAAGCCTCTTCTTAGGCAATGTAGCAGGCATTTGGAGCGTCTTATCACGATCTACTTCAGAACGTAATGCACCTTTTCTTCTTTTTTCACTCGACATGGCTTCTCTTCGCGAATCGTGTGCATTCGCCGAGAAGCAAGAGGTCGAGGGGATGACGCTCAGCGATCCTTTCGCCTCCACCAGGTCCTTCAGCTCACCCATCGCTTCGGCAGGGCCCAAGGCTCTGCCGGCGGTGATTGCTCTTCAGTCGCCAAACAATAACTATCGCTATGCCAACCAAAGTTTACATTGTCGTACATTTGCACTGCGAAAGTGGATTCATTAAAGAACGGAGGAAATGAGTTTGTGAAATTTCCTACACAAAAATTCATTCTCTTCCAAAATAATACATTCCAGAATAAGATACATTCTATAACCATTCCGAGCCATTTTGAGAATAATCGAAATTATTTTAATACAATATACTCTAATGAAAAACTTAAGTAATAAGTTTAAAATATTGGTACATAACAACATATGTGCACTTACATTTAAACTTAAATATTAAAGCATTATCTGCATTCATTGAAATTTAATTAGTGGTAAAGAGCAATGACATCAATGAATTGAGTGCTTACCAATTTGTGTAGAATGGGCAGAATACTGTGTTTGGTCACCCCCTTGAAGGATAGATTTCCTTCTTCAATCATCCTCGGTACAAATTACAATTTATTTGGAGCCATAAACACATTTCAAAGATTTTTCACATGGTGTAGTTTTTTTTAATCAAGATATTTTTTTCATTTCCTCTTGTTTTTTCAGCAAAATAAATTGTTAATTGCAACAAAAAAATATAGACTTGGAATACCAAATTCGAAAAACACACACCTCCAACTTTTTTCAACCAACCACACCAATTTTCAACTGCAGTAATTTGCCAAGGCTGGCTGCCATAGTAGTCAAGAATAGCAACTTCCCTCATAATTTTGAATGTCATTTTCATTTACTAGCATTACATATCTACATTTTTTGACTGATTTTGAAGGCTTCACTTTATTATCCAGGATCGTTACAGAAGCGTTACAAGTAGAAGGGAGACTCAAACTATGTTTGCAACATTTTTTGGAAATTGCTGTTGGTCACATTACTTGTACTATCAACTGTTCAACTTAGAGAGAAGGATCATAAGGCACAAGTTGATATTGTGTTTTAGCAATTAGCATATATTAAAGGCAGACATTTAACCATGGATACAATCTTCAATTGGTAATGATACGAAGTGCAAAGTGAGGCTTTTTCACAATTTTAAAACTATATTTATGTCCAATTAGTAGATCGATGTTTAATATATTTTGTTACCGTTCTTAATTTATTTGAATGTAATTTAAGTTTAATAAAAAATGTTTTATTCATTAATTTAATTCTTTCAATCCTGCACTGCTTTCTGTCTTCACGTATATAGTTCAGATGTGCACAGCATTCCACACTTACTGTGCAAGGCTGATCTCAAATGTAGTTCTAGTGCAACTCATAAGCAGAAGAGAGCAGAAAGAAAGGTAAAGATAAGCCTCAATCTAGCAGTGGGGACTTCAATAAAATGTTTGATTTCCACATAGCTGAAGTTGATAAAAGAAGTAGCAAGGTCAAAATGGACTATAGTTCACATATTACTTTCATCTTGCATTGTACTAATAGAGGAAAGGGCTCTAAACTGGACAATGCCCCCTAAAATGAACCCTCGGTCTCCTGGCTCTACATTCACCTGAACTGTAGCTACCCTTAATTCGTAGTTCTGGTCTGACTTGTATCACTCTTATAAAGCACACACTTGACCTGTTGTACTGGTTTGCTACCTGTCCACAACTAGGTATTTTGACAGTGGAGGAAGTTTTTACATTGTACTAGATTTTTTGTTATTTCTCCTAGGTATTAAAAGATTAATGTTTTGGCCCATATATTCTTAAATGGTAAGCTTTGTGGTAATGTTTACCTTTAAACTGTTTCATTTAAATGTTTATTTGAAAATTATTTGATAACAAAACGTACATTAGTTGCACAAACTCGAATCCCTTATTGTTTCATATTTAAAATATATCTGCTTTTGTTCACACTTATTCTCTTTGAATTCTGTTGCATACTCCAAGAGAATAATGGGGACACTTGATCAAAGAAAGCAAAGCCCATCTAAAATGCTATTCATGCAATTCGGAAAAAGATAAATTGGACGACAGCCTGTAAACAGTTTAATGCTCTGAAAACTAAACTTATGAGATTGTCAAAAACAAAGTATGGTACACCTGACGCAAAAACAAAAAGAGGTAGACCTATAGTTTTGGCTACAAGCCTTCAAGCTATGGAAACTTCAATTTTTGGGGCTTATTCATAATGACTTGAAGAATGGCAGTAGTGGGGCATTCTAGGTTCAGAAACTTCTTCCAAATCAAAACTCAAATCAGTCCATATCATTGCAAAAAAGTTTTAATCCTGAGGATTTGGTATTTTACAATTTTTTGGTATTTAGTCATTTAAAAACAACACTTCAGGGGGGGAAAATTTATTAAAGGTGCAGTTTTATATGGAATGCCTCAACTGCAAAATTGAAATCGAAATTGTGAATGAAAGACTCGGGAAATCCTAATGTTGGCATTATTAAACACTTCAAAAATATTTCAACCAATTGGACACAAATTGAATCACTAGTAACAAAAAACTTCAGAATTAACTTCCACATTCCAGATTAGCTTCTTACGTACATTTGTTTCTTACAAATATCTTACGAAATGCTTACCCTTTTTTCTAAGATTTCACTGTTCCTATGCCTTTCCACATCCATCAATTCCTGTGTTGAAGTATTCACCCTTTCATGTAAAGTATTAAATATAACAGGTAAAAAATTCAAAATTGAGACAGACAGCTAACAATTTATTAGAGAGATCAAAAATAATAATCAACTCCAAAGTATCAAAATATTATTTAGTATATATTTAATAAATAATTTAATTGTCTGGATTTATTAATGCACATTTCTGGGTGTATCTACTTACGTAAACAAGTTTATATGTCTATTTACATACCTATGAGTAGAAAATGACAATTCTGATTTCTTTTTTTTCACAATCATATCAAATTCTTCATCAGCTACAGAGAAATTTTTCCAAAATACATATCACACTGGCGCAATGTTTTCTTCAAAAGTCTATTTAATTTTTTCTCATATTTTTTTCCTTGTTTTTAATATTTCCTTTAACTTATTGCAAATATAATTTCTACAAAAGTTGTTCAAAATGTGTATTTAAGAATGAAAAGCATAATTTATTATGCAGCTGGTACATAATCTACAGGTACCAAAACAGATATTCATACAAAACTGTAAACACTTCTCAACAAACCTAATCTGATTAAACATGTTCTACTAATAAACAATTGTACACAACAGAGATATTCACTTTCTATATCAGTCCTCAAATATTCAACTGATAAATAGCAGAAAGTTGATTTTTATTGTACTGCATAAATTGTATGTACAATTACAGATACAGCAGGAACTGAAAAACATTAAATAGCTAGTAATCTTACAGGACCACAGCCAATGTGAGGAACAGAAGTGTTCCTAAACTTAAATTTACATTATTCAAGCAAAATTGACTTGCACTTTCAAAGTGGTTGTTAACTAACTATATAAAAAAATCCATTTTCTTTATAACTGCCCTAAGTTTAAATTAAAAAATAGTAATTAACAAACAAGCAAATATTGTCTTAGCGCTGGCTTGCCGAAGCCAAAGTGCAGCAGAGGAAGTTCAGTTCGCTGGAACACTCAAATGCATTTTCACAAAGAAGTTCTTAAAAAGTATAAGTATGCTGATTAAACTGATGATTCAAATCAGAAAATCTTAATGAAATTTTCTTTTTAAAACTTCAGAAGGCAAAAATGGAATTTTGGAAAATTATTTTTTTAAAAGAAATATTTAATGAACATTCTTCTTTTTCACTAATGAATAACTCCAAAATTCAAATAAGTTGTACAATTACAATGGAAGATCAAAGTATTTTGTCAAAACATTAGTCTATGTTGCAAGATACTGATAGCAAGAAAGTACTCTGAACACTAAATTTAATAATGTACTGTAAAATCTAGAACATGTCAGTCACAACAAATCTGCAAGAAAAATATTTTTTGTCACAATATGATACAAGAATTCAACATGTATTACATTATACGTAACCAGTATTACATGAACAAATTAAAAAAACAATAACAAATAAATATTTTTTCATGTAATTTTTGCAAGAAAGCTTTTTATTATAAGAAAAAAAAAATAATTCAGTTTTATTTTTATTTCCCACTGTAAAAACATTAGTTAATACTGCAAAATGCACAAGTCTTCAATTTAATTAAGAGTAACTACTGTTACTTTGGTGTGCCAGCATACATAAATACAATGGAACACAGTTCTTCACATGTGCATCAAGGAAAATAACAGCAAAATATACAACACAAAGCTAGGAAAAACATTGAAAATAAAGAAAATATTTTTTAAAGTATCACGAGTCAGAGACAATGTCAATCATTCATCAGAATTATCACATTTGAAACAAGTACTAAAATGTCTGTAAAACTCTAAGAAAAGAATAAGCAGTCCTGTTTCTGCACCTTCCAGGATGAACACAATACATACACAATAAATGTTTGTGCAAGTTATGCAAACTTGCCTGCATCACTGCATTTTTGATACTTCAAATTTTGTAGTCATTATTTCCTGCAAATTAAAGAAAAGATGTGGTAATAAACACTACCAAAAACTGATAATTTATTGCATGCATAATTATGTTTACACATGATTAAATCTTAAGAAAAATTCAGAAGTACAGCACCGTTTAATAAATAAATTCAAAGAAAAAAATAAATAACAGTTATAGGTACTTCTCAATTCTTAAAACTAATTTCCATTCATTTTTTTCACAACCATGAAACAGAACTTCCTAAAAAAAAGTGATATAATAAACATGATAAGTCAATTTTCAACAAAACCTCCAAAATTTCAAAAATTGAAACTCAAATCTCAGGATTAGTGTTCAGAGAGAGAGATTACACACAGTTTGGATCATTTTCTGGTCAAAGCTATAGTATTAATCATTTCAAGAATGAAATGAATTCACATGTAGATAATGTGTATGAGAAACGAACAGATTACATCAGGCAGCAATAGGGATAACTACGAAAAAGAAATATTGAAACAAAAGTGTAAAACAAATTTGTGGGAAAAAAGTCTCAAACCATTGGTGAAAGAAAAGGAATCAGACTGTCACCTCAATCTTCTGACAGAGATGTATATATGAAACAAGTCAAATTTGTTAAAAAGCAAATGTAAAAAGTGAAGCATCAAATTCAAACAGTGTTTATAATGCAATAGCTACATAGGATGTTCACAATCAAGAGCAGCTTGGAAAAACATTGTTGACCAATTGAAACCAAAATAGAGGTGTATTATTGTTAATAATTATTGAATTGATTTTCCAATTAAAGAAATAAGTGACTAAAAAAAAAACAAGTATCTACAAAAGCATAATGTTTAAAGGAAATTTATGCAAAAATAATATATATTCACGAAAATAACTCAAAATTGAAATGAGAATTCTGATTCAGATTAATCACCAGCAATGGAAAGGATGCTACATTAAGTTGCCCACAGAAGATATATTAGAGTTTTGTCATGTTATAGACATGTGGAATCACAGTCCCTCTCAAGGAAACAAAGCAACTGGTCCTGCAGGTTTGGCTATCAAGTTTTTATAATATGCACCAACTGTTGTTAAGGATTATGTATCAAAGTTATTTAACAAATCGTGTACCTGAAGAATGGAAGAGTACAGAATTAGTTCCATCTATCTATTGCAATACCTTCTCAATACTATGTATATGAAGCAGTTAAACAAATTAAGTGTGTTAGCAACTATGGGCAGACAGATTTTGACTCAGACTTAAAATGAAAATCCATGATATACAACTATGGTTAACAAAATTTGGAAAGTCCTAATGGAAGTAAGGGTAAATGTAATAGTCTCTATAAAAACAATTAGAGTCCGGAAAAGATAAGAAGAGGAATACAACATGTTTCAAACGGGTTTCATTATAAACTAACAGCAAATGAAGGAAAAACAGTTTCAATGCAGTTTTGCGTTTCAAACAGGCAATTGCTTGCACAATTGAAAATTAACAGTAAGCAGTTGACTGATGTTAAACAAAATTTCTGGGTGTCTCAATTCAGTCACGCCTCAAATGGAAAATCAACATAAATGAATTGAACTCTAAATTAAATTCACTATATTATGCATTTAGAATTCTTTCAAAATCAGATTTCAAATTGCTTATTGGATGGATTTTGCGAACTTATATTCCTGCCTGACATAACAGCATAAATATTCTTCCTGTAATAAAATGTATAAAAATACTTCCCTGTAGTACTCAAGATTTTTAGATTGCAGAAAAAATATTGTATGAATAATAAGTAAATGTAATACATGTGATTCCTGTAAGCCTCTCCTCTGAGTTTGGAATCATACCATTGCCTTGATTTTATTTACAAATCTATCCTTTTTGTCAAAACTGAATGACTCTGTGGGAAAATATTTGTCAGGTCAGTATCAACAGCACACAACATTCCCATATAATACATGTATACAAAAAATACACATATAATACATGTATGTTACTTTACAACTCATTGCCACATGACATTAAACAATTAAAATCGACAAACAAGTTTAAGTGCTAAGTAAAATCTTCTCTGCTGCATAACTGTTTATATACAATTAGAGACTAAAGTGAACATCAAAAAGGAAAAAAGAATTTGTTTTAACAATGATGAGTAATGTATTAGTTAACATCTGCACTGTATAATTCTAAAAGTCAAAATATGCCTATAACAAGTTTAGCACTTCAGGTTCTAGGTCAATGACTCCCATCTCGATAAAGGATTTCATCCAGTTTTCCTTTATCCATTATGCAAGTGTTTAGATCACCCTTGTTTCTCTTCTCAATATAAATTCACTATGCACACGTTTTATTGAGTTCTACTTTTGCTAATAGTGGTTGAATTAGAGCTGGGGGTACAGGTAGCTATTTTGTTCGCAATTCTATGAAATCAAATCTGTAGTTTGCTTACTGATGCAAGTAAGTTTTGTACTCTTTGGAAGCAAAAAATAAACTTCACTGATATACAGACTTTGTTCCTCCTTTTCAAGAATTGTCTCAAATTTGTCAATTTGCTAATTATTGTGACATTATGTGTACATTATGTGTTACATGTACATTTACATGTGATGTGAATAATTTTTATGTGAAAGATTTCAATTAATTATGTTAGCGCCGATTCAGGCTTCATCAGTTTGTACTGTTGCCTGTATATTACCTTAAATAAATAAAGAAATCTTTTGTTGTTTAAATTGGCGAGTGTCTGTGTTAGACTATATCAAGGGCTACATTTCTTTGTAATAAATTTTTATTAGCATCATGCCAATAATTTCTTATTAATATTCTTTATAACATTTTTAGTGATAATTTTCTGTTTTACACAATCTAGCCTGAGGATGAGGAAAAATGTGCTCCCTGAAACATTGTTCTGTGATTTTTAATAAACTCTTATGATGTGATTGCATATATTGTGACGAATGCGGGTGCCCACCTTCGTCCCACACGCCCACGCAACATGCAAACGACGGCTGTAGACGTGGTGAGCGAGCACGGCGCCATTCTAAAGGGGCGTGTTTCCAAGACTGTTGCGCGCAACGCCCGCGGCACGGCGCGAGCCAGGTGACGTATCAGCGGTCAGACTGGGGAGAGGGAGATGACGTGCCGCTACCCCTACAAGGAGGGCGGACACACGAAGACGGCGGGCGACCGAACATTCCTTTTTCTAGTTCCGATCGCCGTTCGAACAGCAACATCGACCTAAAAATTCAGCGTGAGATTAAGTAGGAGTTTTTGGACGTCAAGAGACGTGTATAGATAGTCACGAAGTTATTAGAATTTTTGCCGGAGGAGAATTTGTCGTCTGTCGAGGACGGGAGCAAGTGATTCGAATTAAATAGTTAAAAATGATTCAGTGGTCAGCTAAGAAGGGACGGTAATTTGCATGGTGAAGACGTAGTTACTTTCGATTAGAGGCACTGAGTAGACTGTGACATCTAGTGCGACGCGTACGCCCGAAGTAAGCAAATATGCAATTATTCAATCAGTTGCGACGTGCAAGGGACATTCGCACGCGAGCGTGAACAAGACGACGGGGCAAGAAGAAGCAGACGAGGACGTGAGGTGCCGTGAGAGGAAGAGGAAAGACGACGGGAGCGGCAAAGGCGCCTAGGAATTGCCATACGAGGACGTGAGGTAAAACGGCACGCGCCGCAGCCGAGAGCAGCTGGCATCAGCAAGTCGCTTTGAACGCCGGCGCACAACCGCCGGCGTGCGCCGCCGTCACTCAGAGGTCGACTTCGAGGCGCGCAGCGGGCGGTAGCGGCGAAGGTAACGGCGAGCGGCGCAAAAGCGCTGAAATATAGGTCAACGCCCTGCGACCGGGGAGAACTTTAAAGGGGAACGTTGGTAGGGAGAGATAAAATAGTGCACGGAGCTAGCAGAGAAACTAAAAATTTCTGCCATTTTAAGTAATTTACCAATAGAATTTTTATAAAAATTGTGTTTGGTTTATGTTATTCACAGTGACGATAAATTATTTGAAAGTATTATATAATTGTTCACAAATTGATATTAAATTTGTTTTGAAACTAAATGTCGCAAATCTGAACCCCGCGTCACTGGGCAGGTTAAAGAAATTGGAGTAAATTTCAGGTGTAAACTGATCGACGGGAATTCCCAGGTCAAATATGCGAAAGTAATAAATGAAGGTTTCATGCATTAAAAGAGAAAGGTACCATTTATTCTTGTTGTTTTGTGTACTTTTTGTGTCCAGTGTAACCATTTAAAAGGGGGTTTCAGAATATTAAACCCAGTTTAATTGATTTATGTGTACTTGTTTGGACTTTCTCTCGACACCCAAAAATATCCCACTGCCCTGAGGTATCACAAAGCTCGCAACAGCATGATATCTGCGAATTCTCGACAGGCGTCTAAGAATTGCTGGGTGGGGATGTTCGTCAGAATATAAAGTAAAAATTAGTTATTTTGGATAAAGCTGTCTGTCCAAGAAAACCTTATGGCTAAATTCATTGAGTTATACATACAATTTTTACTGTTTTTAATGAAAATAAATCATATCAAATATCAGATATTTTTGTAAAGAAGGATCTCAAACAAGGATCTCTTACTTCAACATTGTGCAAGAATAGCTTTTATAGCTAAAACTCTAAAAGAATGATTTGGAAAATGTAGAAATATGAGAGCGACTATCAGAAACATGAAGATATATAATCTTCTTAATTCTTTTCTGACAACCAGGTCCAACTCATTGAAGATCAAGATGGTATTGAATCAATGTTAAAGAAGTTAGAAGAAACATAAAAAATAGGGACACGGATAAAATAATGAAAAATCAAGGTATGTGGTTGTAGGGAAGTCTGGAAATTATCTACAGCAGAAATAATAATTTGAATGGCTAAGGACTTTACATATTGGAGACTCTTATGATTCTCGATTATGAGGTTCAGAGAACTGTGATGATATTGATAAAATAAGCAAAAGAGGGGCAATGACTAGCAATTTTTTTAACATTCTCTGGAACAAGAATACTAGAAATAAAACTAAAAGATAAGTATGCAAGACAGAGGTTGAGAGTTGTTACACATGAATAAGAAATTTAGTTTAAAGGGGATGCAATTCTCTCACAGTTAAATGCTATGAAGATAAATTTTTGGAGGCAATGCTGTCAGTATACCTTGTTTGACAGAGTGTGTAACAAAGAGATTAGAAGTATAAAGCAAAGAGACAAGTTATAGAGAACGTGGAATGCAGCAACTTGCTGAATGAAACTTCACAAGGCAGATGGTAAATCCCGAAGACTTTGGACTCTCTGTAAATGTAAAGAACTGCAACTGTATAGCCATCTAATAAGAGAATCAATTCTGATGGAATATCTAAACAAGTTTTTGAATGGATCCCTTCCAAAAGAAAAGCAGAAGATGTTATTCATTTTAACATTACTGGGATGTGTGCTAATATTATTTTTAAATTTAATTATCTTAAAATTCAGATCAGAAGAATTTTCTCGAAGAAACTGATGGGTTGATCTAACAGAGGAACATTTGGGAGAAAAAAATATTCAGAACCTTCCAAAGGAGACTGTCGTTTTAGCCAGGGTCAGGAGTGATGACACAAAACAATAAGTACCATTGCAAAGAGGTAAGTGTTTTATTTATGGCACACATAAGGACAAAGTTTTATCAGCAATGTAAGAAGAATGTTTGTAAGAAACCTAGTGTCACCATTACAAATTTTATTATTTGTAATAGTGATTAGTAAGATATCGATTAAACTGTTTTGTGGCAGGTTTCATGTAAAATGTTTTTAAAAGAATCATTAAAGAAACAAATTTACTTTAATATACTTCCTATAGTTCTATAATTTATAATCGAAAGCAATAAACACAACAGCAGTAAAATTGCTGAGTGTGCCCATTCACAGAACTTAAAAAGATGCACCCACTAAGGGTTAATAAAAAAAAGTTGTAAGGTTAGTACTTTCACTGCACAGAATATTGTCAAATAATTTGCTAGAATGCTGCAAAAATGGCAGAGACTTTTAAAAATGTTCTTACTTTGAGTAAGAAAGGGCAAAATAAAAATTTTAAAATGTATTAGTTTAAGGGCAACATTCTGCAATCATGAACATTAACAAACTTTTACGAATAAAAATGACGAAAAATGATTTTTAATTTGTAGTAAGAAGTTGATGAAAAGATTAATAATTCCAGAAAGTAATAACAAAGAAGATGTAATCCTTTTGAAAAGTATGGTAAAATAGTTTTAAGACCACAATCATTCATATTTAAAAAAATTTAATTGCCTGAAATATTTAATTTGGAAACCAGTGATCTCATATGGACTTCCATTTAATGATATAAGCTGATAATACAAAATCTTACGCAAACTCATCTATGAACCACAACCAACTACACAGAATCTGAATGCAGTACAATAATGATGTATAACTGTGCATCAAGGTGTACAACTCATAATGTAGATAATACCTTGTACATGTAGATTATACCTTGACATTTTAGTTTTCCAGAAAACCCTCTGTGAAAACTTGAGTGGGTAATTCAATTATACATAATGAAGCCAGGATATTTAGAAAACTATCGATACATATAAATGTTTATTTTCCTCCCCCGTGTGATGTGAATGTCTAGAACATTCCCAAATGTTAACAAAAATTGGTTAACAATAGTGTTTGCCAACACATAAAAATTTTCACGTTGTGAGAAAGATGCCTTTGCATTTCATGAAAATCAATGTGAATATGTAATTTAGAAAAAAGTTAATTAAATATATTGTGATCTGGTATAATTGGTTTTCCTTCACACTACAAGTTATAATTCTACAAGTTATAAGTTACTAGTGAGAACTCGTCAAAATTTGACGGTGAGATCTGAGATAGATGTAAAATACTGTACCCAGACTAATGTTCACAATATATTGCATTGTTTGGATCTTGAGGGTATAATGAAGATATTCTGTGATGAGGAGTTTCCAAAATTTTGAACATGTATGGCCCCTGACCAGGTGACAATGCAATATCGGCACATAAGATATAGCACTATTATACTGAAAGATATTATTTCTAAAGTTTTTTGATGTGTCATCATCTCCTATAAACAACTGTTTGATTTCTTCTGGCATATTGCTCAAAGGTATACTTATTTTCACATTTAAGCAACACAGAGTAAATCGTTTGCAGAATTTCTCTCACATGGAAAGTACAAAGAAGAACAAAACTGATATTTCATAGACAATGACCCAATAGGAAACGAAATGACCTCACTATCACGACACCTATGCTGACTTTCTCTTTCCCTGCGTCAAGTTAATGTACATTTGTGTCTTTTGGGGTGTGTGGACAATGATTCGGAATTCGATATAACCTGTAAACAACTTCACTACTTCAGTATAACCGAGCAAAATCCACTGTGCGAATGTTCTCTACAAAATACACCACAGAAGCAAATACATGCAAACTGTCAACACCACAATGCATTACACTGAAACAAAACCTTGACGAATTGTAAACAAATCTCAACAATCAAAACAAAACATCAAGCAGCATGGACTCATATCTATGAACTCATGTATATCGATTTTGAAACTGCCACCCTTTGAAAGAAAACAATTGACTATTGATAAGTGTACTATTAAAGAATGATTTAATTAATTAATTTGCACCGTAAATGTTGGTGAATCAACACAAACAATAATCTAGGGATAGATAACACATCTAGGGATCATATTCTTTCATTTAAAAGAAAAAATACAACAATCGGTTCAGTAGAAGCTCTAAACTAAGCCATGGCAGAATACTTTATTTTTTTTATTATATAGATACTTAATTAATTTGCACACTTCATAAATGAAAATGACAGTACTCTCTAAAAAACACAGATTGGAGAAATTTCGAAATCAAAAAAAAGTTCTGACAATTTAAATTGTCAGCATCCTAATTTCAAATAATTTAATAATGATTTAAAATAGATAATCAGTCTTAAGAATAAGAAATTGAATATTACCTCATCAGAATCCAATACAGGCAATGCCCTGAAAACATCAAAAACACTTATGAAAGAACAGTAAAAATAGAAATAAAAAGATAATCTTTTTAAAGAATTGTCCTAGAAAAATATATACTGAATATATACTCGGTCAGTAGGAGCAAGAACAAACAAAGAAACAAACAAAGAAACAAACAAAGAAACAAACAAAAAAACAAACAAAAAAACAAACATGGTTGTTTGCCAAAGTTTTGGAAAATGAATTTCCATCCTTAGGGCTATACAAAATGAGGTAGCAAGAAAAATTACGTAAGGTCGCCAAAAGCAACATGTCCAATACAATTACACTATCTTGGTACAGTTGAACACAATATTGAGAGAATTAATACACGATTTCCATACTTTGCCACCACCAACAGAGTACACTCGTGATTAAATAAACTGCAACATATTCTTGACTATAGGGGACCTCACTGAATGTGAGGAAGATACAAACACCTTCACCACACCAACACATACAATGACTATTAATGGTAGAATGTTGGGCAGTAAGAAGAAAATTCTTATTATGACTATGTGAAGCAAAACAAGCTTCTGGTAAGGGTCTATAATTGAACATGATATACACCTTGCTTAGTTAGGTAAAAATTACATGACAAATGATCTGTTATTTATTTATTTATTTTCTCCCTTTTCTAACTTCCTTTCCAAATGCTATTGTACATTAAAAGGTCTTTTGACTGACTAGTAAATTGGGACATACCAAAAGAGAAACCGGATATGAACATATAATAACACATCTATAAATAACAATACATTTCTAAATAAAGAAGTATGTTAACATCTTCATACATATCTATAATATCTAAAGAAACATAACTAAACTTATCTAAAGAATGTTAATTATAGAAGTGTTATTATATGTTCATATCCAGTTCCTTTTTTTTGTATGACCTCTTAATTTACAATTGCAATTGAAAAGAAAGTAAGAAAGGGGAGAAAATAAAAAAATAAAATAGAAAATAAATAATAATAATAATAATAATAATAATAAAGGAAATAAATAATTAACAGATCATTTGTCACATAATTTTTACATAACCAAGGAAGGAATATATCATGTTCAATTAATTACAGACCCTTACCGGACGCATGTTTTGCCTCACATAGTCATAATAAGAATTTTCTTCTCACCACCCAACATTCTACCATTAGTAGTCATGGTGTGTGTTGGTGTGGTGAAGGTGTATGTATGTTACTCACATCCTGTGAGTTCCCTTATAGTCTAGAATAAGTAGCAGTCTATTTAATTGTGTGTACTCTCTTGGTAATTGTGAGGTATGGAAATCATATATTAATTCCTTCAAAATTATCATCAACTGTATCCAGGTAGTGTAATTGTATCTGATGCGTATTTGGAGGCCTTATATAATTTTTCTTTCTTCTTTCTCATTTTGTATAGCCCTAAGGATGGAAATACATTTTCTGAAACATTAGCAAACAATCATGTTTTAAAAGATTGTTTTGCTCTTACAGACCAAGCCCCATTAACCTGACTTCAGTATATTATTTATAGACATTAACGATTCTCCACGTAGAAAAATATATTGAAATATCCATAAAGGCAGCAATTTTGAAGTGAATATCAAATACAGTTTCAAAAACTTACAAGTACAATTATATAGTATGGGTATATTTGTATTAATTTAAATTAAGAAAATTTCAGTTTGAATTCTGAAAATTTTATCTATTGTCTTCCAATATGCTTCTTAAAAATATTTATAACCCTCCATTTATGAATACATGAAATGTAATTAATTACTTACGTATCAGGCATTGAAGAAGGAATATTTTCTTCAACCCATTTTAAATCATCCTCCTGAAATGTGAAAAAAAATGTATGTAAAATCACCAAAAAGTTTTAGCAAAAGCAATATTTTTATAAATGTTGTTACCCAATGTGTATTTTTGAAATTAAGCCACCCAATCAATATTATACAAAACACCCAGATCAGATGATTCACTGAGAATGACTGGAGGTAGAATAATAAAAAGCAAACTATTTACATAAAGAAAAGAGAGAGGAATGAGATGTGAAGAAAAAAAAAAGGATATAGAAGTAAATAAAGGGGGGGGAGAATGTAATTAAAAAGTCTTGAGGAAGAAGGATGGCTAGTGGTGAATGGAGGAAAAGAAGGGTAAGGGTAAGTATACAAACATTGGTGGTAGATAAAAGGGCACAATTATAAATTTTGAGATTATGGGGGAGGATTAATGGAATGAAATTGGTAGTCTAAAGGTGGGAGGGAGTCTGAGTAGATTTGTATCATCTTCCAATTATTGAGAAGAGGGAAGAGCATATAAAAAGAAAAATATTATATGAATATTGATCCACAAAAAGAGTAGAAATTTACAAAAATATGATTGGCAAAATAAGAAGGGACTGTAGAAGAAATAAGTTAACAAGTTCACATGTTAAAGAGATTGCTCGACAATTAAGACAAATTAACAAAAGAAAAAAGAAAAACCCATTTAGGAAGGAAGGACAAAAATGGTGGGATGTAGAATGAAGCAGGAAAAAATGTGAATACACAAGAAATAGAGAAGTGTGGGTGCCAAACGAAGGAAACAATTTATAAGGTTATGCAACAGGGCAAAAGTAGAGGAAAATAGGTGATGCATTAAGGGGTAAAATGCGAACAAAAGGTTTGGAAGATGATAAAATAGGAAAAGAGTGGTGAGAGGATTCAGGAAGGTATAGAAGTTGAACTTTGAGATTGAGATTATATGAAGGGGAGGAGAAAAGGAGGACTTAAGATGAGGAAATTGAGGTGGAATAGATAGAAAAAGAAGTTAAGAAAGCAAGAGAAGAGAGAGAAAGAAAGAAAGAGGAGAGAGAGAGAGAGAAAAAAAGAAAGAAAGAAAGAGGAGAGAGAGAGAGAGAGAAGAAGACAGAAAGCGGAGAGAGAGAAAAAGAGGAGAGAGAGAGAGAAAGAGGAGA
>BLKR01011953.1:0-25319 GCA_011170035.1 Teleogryllus occipitalis | reverse complement strand
TGTTAATGTCATCCGCGGAAATATAATAACTGAATTAGATTGTTCTATTGTTACTTTCTTCCCATACTGCACTATACGCGACTTAAGTGGTTTTACTGTACTTTTGAAACAGAGTAACTCGAAATACATTTTATTTTAATGCTATGATGCATTTCCATGAAAACATGGTTACGTGTCAATTATCATAACATCAACGTAAATCACATACAATATACATATATATAAATTTTGTTGACATAATAAAAACATTAAAACATTAACCCAACACACTACATCTCCTAAAAAACGTTAAGACATAGTAATAGTAAAAACTACTTACATATTTTCATCAGGTGCATCTTGTTAAGTATTAAATATACACCCTACGTGTAAGTAAGTAAATGTAAGGAAAGATTGCAGTGCTCTTGTTCCTGTCCTCCGCTCAATAAGAACCGAAATTTTATGAACTAAAATCTCGCACGTCGTTGTTCAGCAAACGTATTGAAAACATTATTTGTAATATGTGGAAAATTAAGATCGAGAAAAATGCTATTTATTTACTTTCTATGTCGAGATACATCTTTCTCAAGAGAAAATTAATGTTTCTTTATTTATTATTTCTCTTGATCAATTTCTTTATTTAAGGACGAAAAAAATTCTTCATGTCGATGAAAAGTTCTAACTCTTCCCGTTCATTTAATACTATATTTTATTCTCATTTATTTCATATTGACTTGAGTTTTTTGTCGTATTATAATAAAAAAATTACTGGGTTATTATGTTAATGTCATCCGCGGAAATATAATAACTGAATTAGATTGTTCTATTGTTACTTTCTTCCCATACTGCACTATACGCGACTTAAGTGGTTTTACTGTACTTTTGAAACAGAGTAACTCGAAATACATTTTATTTTAATGCTATTGATGGTTGCATATGTTATTGATATTGCATAGTTGTTACATTTTCATATGTTAAACCTTCCGCACGCAACATTTCGCACCGACGGCCCGTGGAAATTCCAACACGGCTCGGTAAGGCTGCGGAGCTTCCTGCGTTACACTTCTTTCTGCAACTCCTCTAGAAAGGGGCCTTAAATCTCTGGATGCATTTCCCTAGGCGCAACTAAGGCTCGTGTAGTTTCATCTCAAAAGTTTCCAACTCCCTGCGTTAACACAGGTTGAGAAACACATTCTCCGCGACCACATTAAGAAGCGGAAGGAAGGTGACCAGATGAAAACATAATACAACGGTGGTTTCCAAACGATAAAATGTTAATTTATATGATGTGGTTATATCAAATAATTAAAAATATATATATAGCGTCTTGTATAGTACACTGCTTGTTTATGCATATAACTAATCAGAATTTGGGATTCAATATTTTAAAGACAACTGCCTTTAATAATAAATCAACAGTCCAGCATCAATGCTCCTTAGCAAAGAGTCGGAGAACCTGTATCCATCTTCAGGCTACATTTCATACAAAAATCAATAACTTTTACAATATTTCCCTTCATTCACTTACTAAACCTATATTGTGAAACTCAATATAAATCTTAGACAAGGAATATTTCATTTACCTAACAGGTAAACATCTATGCCAAAATTTTATTTCCATGAAAACATGGTTACGTGTCAATTATCAGAACATCAACGTAAATCACATACAATATATATATATATATATATATATATATATATATATATATATATATATATATAAATGTTGTTGACATAATAAAAACATTTAAACATTAACCCAACACACTACATCTCCTAAAAAACGTTAAGACATAGTAATAGTAAAAACTACTTACATATTTTCATCAGGTGCATCTTGTTAAGTATTAAATATACACCCTACGTGTATAATCAGCACACATACTACATTCTTAACAAACAAGTTCAAATTGACTAGAAACACATGTGAGAGGTTGCAACCATTCTGATTCTCATCAATGTAAACAGGCAGTACGATGTCAAGGGATTACACTTACATGCAAACTCTTTGTGTGAACGTCTATAACGTATCATGAACACACATTTATTTTTACCCAAGAGTTCGCATTATATTAAGTAAACGTATTAGATTCGACCTTGGAATTTATAGTATTGTTATTCTTTGTATGGGGAGTTTCATGTTCAAGTGTTTTCCTTTCTTAACGTTCTACATTTAGAACTTGAGCTCTTTTGTAATCAATAGATATCGGATGTTTAGGGAATGCCTATTTTTTTCTAGAGAACTTATTTAAAGCCTGATAATATATGTCCACAAATCAAGACAAATGATGACATATAACGAAGTTTTATAATGCTTATTTTTGCTTATTTTAGCATAAATCCCTATTTTTTGTATAAATAACTTTTTTAGGACTTTTTGAAGTGTCCAAGTTACAAACACAAAGGTTCAATAAACAATTTATTGCCAGAAACAGGTACAGAGCTATAGTGCCGGATATCCAGGAGAATTGGTACAGAAACGAAGCCGTGTTGCCGTAAGTCCAGAAGATGTACCAATGTATGCCGAGTCCACCAAGTAACCAGGAAGGAGAGTCCGTTGTCGTAGCGCTGTTGTCGTAGTCTATCGCACTTCACCGTAACCACCACTTAACCACTGTCTCAACGCACTTTCACCGCTGCTCGCTCGCTCACTCACTGACTGCTGCCTCAGCTCCGCGTCGAGGTTTTATAGCCCCCCCGGGCCGTAGGCCCGCCGACTGGCTGTGTAAAAGGGGCGGGGTCGAATCTTGCCCCGCTCGCTCAGGCGTGGCGGCCGCACTCAGCCGAGCACCGCTGGCCCGCGCTTGTTGCTGGCCGCTGCCGCCAGGGGCGGTAACGCCCCCCTGACGTGCTCCTGTGGCGGCACATTCAATCATGTGCGGCCGGTCACGACACCCTCCGCGCCCAATTGCGTCGTATACGGCGCAAAACGCACCCTCCTGGTGCTCCTCCGGGGGCGCAACTGCGCCCTGGGTGTCTCCACTGCGCCTTCTCCTCCTGGCTCGCTGACCTCCTCTGGTGGGGGTTCTGCTGTGTCCTGGCCGCTGGTCCCTGCGGCGGCTGTCTCCTGCGGGATGTAAATGGTTTCCCTCATCACGTTTTTATAGAACTCCTGTTGTGATACCTTGGGGAGTGAATCCACCCTGCTGGGGTTCACCCGGGGTCTCAACTGCCCCTGGTGGCGTGTCACTACCCTACCCTCTGTGCGGACTAGGTATGTCCTGTTCCCTTTTGCTGCCGTTACTATGCCCGGAAGCCAAGCTGGGCATTTTTTAAAAGAGGTACAATATACCATGTCACCCACCTGGAATCTTGGTTGCGTTCCCACCGACCTGTAAGGATCCAGCGGGCTTAGCAGTGACAACAACGTTCTCGGTTGTCTCCCGTGTAGTACCTCGGCAGGGCTCCTGCCGTCCGCGCCTGGCAAGGTGCGGAAGGTGACCAAGACCCGCAGCAGCGCTCTGGACCTGTGCGTACCTGCTGCGCGCGCTTTCGACATGGCTGTCTTGAACGTTCTCACGAACCTCTCCGCTTCCCCGTTCGATTGCG
This sequence comes from Teleogryllus occipitalis, assembly GCA_011170035.1. NCBI lineage: Eukaryota > Metazoa > Arthropoda > Insecta > Orthoptera > Gryllidae > Teleogryllus > Teleogryllus occipitalis. Next base: position 21,788 of record BLKR01011953.1, on the reverse strand, counting down.
GGTGAAACAGTGGTGCCCAGACATGCTGGATCCCATTGCTCGCGCAGAAATTCGCAAACTCTTGGGATGTGAATTGGGTTCCGTTGTCTGACACCAACGTGACCGGTAGCCCCTCGGTCACAAAAATTCTTTCTAGCGCATTGATGGTCTGAGTCGACGTGGTGTTAGCCATTTCCACTACGTATGGGTAATTAGACTTGGCGTCTACTACGACCAACCACATCTTATCCCAAAATGGGCCCGCGAAGTCTACGTGTACCCGTTCCCACGGCTCACTAGGCTCAGGCCAGGGAACCAAATCCTTCCTAGGTGCGCTCTGATTTGACTGGCAGGCCTCACATCTCTTGAGCAACTGTACGATGTCCGAGTTCATCCCCTCCCAGAAGCAGTGACGACGCGCCAGCTGCTTCGTGCGGACCACCCCCCAGTGTCCCTCATGGAGGAGGTCCAGTACGGTCTTCCTTAGTACCTTCGGGATGACGACTCTCGTAAATTCTTCTCCGGCTAAGAGCAACACTCCTGCCTTGCAAGTTAACCTGTCTTTCTTGTTATACCAGGATGCATTGCTCCTCAAGCACCTAAGTGGCCAGCCTTCCCTAACATAATTCCTCACTGCCCGCAGCTCTGGATCCTTATCCGTCTCCTGCGCGATTCTTCTGGCTCCCAATGGGAACTCTGACAGTACCAGGCATTCTTCCGTATCAATCTGGAGGCACTCTTCCTCCAACTTGTCGAACTCCAGGTCCGGACCTCCTGGCAACCTGGATAAAGTTGTTGTCGTAGTCTATCGCACTTCACCGTAACCACCACTTAACCACTGTCTCGACGCACTTTCACCGCTGCTCGCTCGCTCACTCACTGACTGCTGCCTCAGCTCCGCGTCGAGGTTTTATAGCCCCCCGGGCCGTAGGCCCGCCGACTGGCTGTGTAAAAGGGGCGGGGTCGAATCTTGCCCCGCTCGCTCAGGCGTGGCGGCCGCACTCAGCCGAGCACCGCTGGCCCGCGCTTGTTGCTGGCCGCTGCCGCCAGGGGCGGTAACGCCCCCCTAACGTGCTCCTGTGGCGGCACATTCAATCATGTGCGGCCGGTCACGACACTTTTTTATCTTTTATTTATTATATTTATATACAATGCTAAAATATCGGAAAATCGGCGAAGGTCCAACGTGACCATTCATTATGAAACCTTCAATTCACGTCTTGAAATTTAAAATTACGAGAGAATTCCTGAAAGTATACCAACTGATTTTTCTCCATTTCCCTATTTCATAATTACCAACCATGATCTGAGAACATGGACGATTGACGATACACCGAGGGAACAAAAATTTTAAGTGGAAATAAATATAAATTCCCAGAAGGTTTCAGTGTTGCTAGTGTTGGACTGCTAAAATTTATGCCAGTCACATCGTTCAGATATCCATCTCCGCATTCAAACTCATTTTTTCTCCCAGCCGTCGCAAATATAAAATCGTGATCCTTGAAATGTTACCGGTAATATGTAAATATTACTGGTTAATGGAAACTATTAAGAATAAAATGTAGAAAACTTGTAAATATGTAAATCTAGTTTTACATTAAAATATACGAACTGGTTTTGTGCATTTAAGTTTAGAAAATAATACAGACAAAAATTACAAGTTTTCCATTTTATTGTGTACATAACATATGGCAGTGCCTATTTCTCCTTATTCTTGACCTTTTCAGTGCCTTTTTAAGCGCCTAAAAGACAATTTTTTAGTGCCTAAACATCTGATGTCTAGTAATCAAACTCATGGTGAGTCCTATGACTGGAGGTAGAGTTCAACTGTTGTGTATATAAAGTCAGTCAAAGGGGAAAGTCGCTCGCGTGCGCGCGCGCGCACACACCACACACACACACACACACACACACACACCACACCACACACGCGCGCGCGCGCACACGCACACACACACGCGCAAGCACACACGCACACACTCACACAAGACAAAACTAGCCTGGAGATCTCTTGAAACAATATACAGGGTAAAATCAAAAATACTAAAACCATGTTCAATTGAAATTGAAATGTGAACACCATTTTTCATGTGTGGTGAGTAAACCAACAGATTAGACAATGACCTCCCGTAGATTAATATCCCTTTATCGTCATGTTTAATACATTACGATTGCTCAACAGACAACTCGAAAATAAGCGGAAAGACATCCCGAGATACAAACAAACGATACCGAATTTTCATGGTTCGTTTCCATTTGTATCGTCCATACTGGAAGTGATCCTCATCAACCGAATACACGATCGGGGCTGATGCGCTTTAGAGAAAACATGTGGCTAGCGGATGCGGATGTGGATGTGCTTACCACATATTGCCCAGCAAAAATCGCCGTCGAATGCCGCAGAATCACACAGAGCGGTTGGGGTATTGATTATGATAACTAGCTCTGCTAAACCTTTACATCCGTGCGGGATATCTAAAATTTGTATACCAACATGCCCGTGGCTTCTTATTTTTTTTACCAAAGCGCTAAATACAGAATAATTTCAATATAAATTGTTTTGTTCTCTCCAAATATTTTATTAAAATATCACAACCTTCTCTACAAAATTATTTTTAGTACAGAGTAAAACTTAACTCTAATATAATATTTTAGGCCAAATCAATGTAATAATAATAGAATATGAGTAATTATGTAGAAATAAATTTAATAATAATAATAATAATAATAATAATAATAATAATAATAATAATAATAATAATAATAATAATAATAATAATAATAATAATAATAATCTCTCGTCGAGGTGGGTCGGTCCAGGTCCTGACGGGGAATGCAGGGCCCGCAAGTATTTCTTTCTTTCACCAACCATCTTTCTTCTCCCCATCGTTCATTCTCGTTCTTTTGTAACACCCTGTCTCTTTTTCTTCTCCCCCTTCTATTTCACTCGTCTCCCTGTATTCTGAATGCCCACCCATGTGTTTGCCGTGCATGGTGACCCGTGTCGGAGGAAGTGTGTGTCCTGGCGGTTGAGAAGACTGTCTGTTTCCAACTACTCATCTTGTGCTACTTTCTTCTTAGCATCTAGCAATACGTTGTTTACGTATTTTGGGGAATATTTCTTGTAGGTTTCAATACACCTGCTTTAGCTACGGACTCTTCTAGACGGGTAGTCGGGAGCTAACCACGTCTGATACTGAATTCCTGGGCGAGCGGGGGAATACATGGTGGGCCAGCGTTGTGTTTACTCCCCCACCCGATGCTGTGTTCGAGACGAAGACGCAAGTTTTATTATGGAATCCCCCTATTATGACGAATAACACAGTTGATCATAAGCGTCCTGACATCATCATAATAGATAAAGAAAATAAAACAGCTTCTATAATCGATGTTGCAATCCCTCTGACTCACAACTTGAGGAAAAATTAAAAAAATATGAGAACTTTGCAATTGAATTAAAAAACATTTGGGTTTGCACGAGATCTCCCATTTCCCCATGATCATATCAGTTGAATAAGTCGTCTCCAGGAACTTTAAAAGAAATCTGTTGGATTTAGATATCCAAAATATCTTTGAAGAAGCCCAGAAACCATCCTTCTTCAAGCATGTCATATTGTCAGAAAATTCTGGAATGCTTGACATTTATATTGATCAGAATGATATTCCTTCCTGCGCAGTCGAGCCTAGTCCTTTAACATCAACTGGACATGTGAAAAATGTCCCTACTAAAGCAGAGAAAGTGTGAAATAAATTAATAATAACATTAATAATAATAATATTAATAATAATAAAACACAACACACAAGAAGACAAGATTTAAATCGACAGCGGATCCGAATTCCGCCATACGATTACAATATTTGCTTTTTTTACTTTCTCGCTACGAAGTAGAGAGAAAGTTATGTATAGCTGCGCAAAAAAAAGCAAATTTTCGGCAGCACACTCTTATTACAAGACCCTGGTAACGAAAAAGTGAAGAAATCTAGTTGTTTAATTTAGAACAAAAAATACTCTAACAAGTGGTGCGGCCAGAATCCATGTTCTGTGAATCCTTGATACCGAAAAATCGATTGATGGCAAAGTGTTTGTCCGACCGTCTGTGGCTGTGAAAAACGCTAGCGGCTAAACCGTTCAGCCGATTTCCACCAAAATTGATATTCCTCAATTGATCTGGCTGATGTCGCGACCCCATGAATTTGAAACTGATATTTCAACTTTACATGAAGGTACTTTGGTAAATGGTACTTTACATAAAGCCCGTGGAACATTTTCAAAATTTAAAAAAAAATGGCTTTATTGTTTTTGAGGAAATTTTGTTGTATAGGGTCGTTGAGGAGAATGGTGCATCTCTCATGTTCGATGAAAATCCTGATTTTCGAAAATTACAAAAATTCAAAATTATTTCAGAGTCTTTCTTAACTCTAAAATATTAAAGACAGAGATTTTTCCCTTAATGTAATTTGTTTTTTAAGATAGATTTTTGAAATAAGTTCATTTAAAATTTTCGAAAATTTGAGTATTTTGCGGGTAATTTTGCATGAAAATATAGGGCGAGAAAGTACGTGCTGTTTTAGCATCACTAGTTGTAGTGAACTGTTGATACTAACAGATGTTGAGTATGATTACTATGTTGAGTGTAATAGATATAGACATCCGTATTAACTGAAAATATATTCTTACGTGTCCCTTTGAAGGCGACCTTTCATCTCGGGTGCTCCCGTGGCGTCCTTCATCCAACCCCTTTCACGACGCTGTTCTCCGTCCCCGAAATATGCATGTGCAGCTCAAAGGGACACGGCAATAAATGAAGATCATTAAAATGTTGCTCGTTAAAATATCGCACTCTCGAATCACGGACCGGCTGAGTTTAGCCAACAGCTGCTGCTGATGGCTCTGGGCAGGAGAGAAGTCTCTAAAATGTATGAAAATAAGGTGATTAGGAAAACGGTACTCTCTTGTGAGGCACCATAGAGTGTGAGAAATGCATGAAAACAAGAAAAAGGTGTAACACTGTTACGTATAGGTGTAAGGCATTAGAGTCAGGGACTTTTTCAGTTGTGTTTTATACCATGATACGGCAATAGTTTTACGGTGGAATAACATATTTTAATAATAATTTAATGTGATTACTAATAATCAATATTTATTATATATTAATAGAAGATAACTATTGAAGAGGGGTGCGTTCGCGACACTTCCGTGCTATGCACACGTTTCGTTGATGTTTCCGGATGTTATGGCTATTGCTCCGTAAGTGTAGTGAATGTTTAATCACGAGGGGTGATGATGTTTCTCTCCCGTTGAATGGTGAGGTACGGCGCCAACCTACATGTCGGATTGCGAGGGATTTCTCTCTCCAGGTCTCTCCAGCGGGGCACTTATTCCCATCTTCTTTTCCAGAGGTAATGTACTACATTGTAGTTTCTTGGAGTTACTAACCATCGATAACCTGCTGTGATGGTTAGCAGCACTAAGTTTAAAATTTATTATGTCTATTTCTAGGAAGTGAGTTCACAATTTTTTGGAAACTGTAGTCGCTGGGGCTTAACTGAAGGCGATTCAGTTGAACTTATCTGATGTGCTGGCGGCTGCCTCTCGTGAGATGACTGTTGTATGGCGTCTGATGAATATGCGGGCTGGCTCGCTTCTGACGGTTACATGAGGTGTGGATAGTGGAAAAGATGAGGTGGATTTGGATAGTAGTTATTTAGCGTATGCTGAGGACACAGCTTCGGGGAGCGGTGGGAACGGGTCTCTTTGTTCTTCCGTGGACGGTGATGAAGAAGCCTTGCAGAAAAGTAGACGAGGAACAGACGATTTTCCACACAAGGCAGAACTTGAAGTAGACACACACAATTAACACGTTCAGAGATTTAAAGAAAAGAAGTATATATTTAGTAAGTACTGTTCCCACTAACAAAGACTCAAAGAAATACTCTTGACACTGAACCGTAGCGTTTCGGCCCCGGCACGGGGCTTATCTCTGGTCGCAGCAATAACTGGCGAGAGGGGTGTGCACAGCTCGACGGTCAAGCACGGGATGAATATGTCTTGAATGTACCTTCCCTTATTTGGATTCCATATTGAAGTTTTGAATTTATTAGTGCGTAATATAGAGTTCTAAGTGTATGTTAATCGCAAAAAATTCGCAGATAATAGACTTTTCTTATATTATCCCTTAAATATTTTTGTATACTCATCATATGATGTTTCCAAGTCATTTTATCATCAATTATTACTCCCAAGTATTTGAAATTGTTGACTTTCTCAATTGTTGAGACAAAGAAGAGGAAGGAAAGATTGTGCGCGGTCCTTCGCGCGTTTTTTCGGTATTGCTGCGGCATTCCGGTTATATTCTTCAAGGAAACTACGGAAAAATACCGAGCAGGGCAGCCGGCCACGAGAATTGTTCTCCAGACAATAGCTGAATTCTGTAGCTAGTGTCGAAAATTCGCCCCGTCTGGCATCCAACCCTATGACTTCGGTCAGTGACGTTGCAGAGACTGACGTAGAGCTGGATGTGAGCTTAACTGAGCCGGCATGTAATCTCAATTTTTGGGTACTGTTTGCGCGATGTCCCTAGTACCCTTCATTTCAACACACCTTACCTCGCAGGAAAAGTTGAAAATACAGTCGTCCCACGCCCATGCTCTTCTGCTTTGGACAAAACATGCTCCATATTGCACTATCATAATATTCTTGTCTGTAGTTAAAATTTCTCTCAAACGTTCCTATATCTGTCATCGTGTGTTAAATTGTGTTTTTATGCAAATAAAAGCATCATATTGTGGCATATAAGATGTCGCCATTCAGAGGCAGCCACAAATTCCACCGTCACTTATGGCCCATTACGATATTTGACAAATGCTACTTTCACAAAATATTTTTGCTACGTGAAATGCAATGTACCACTTTCTGTAAACTACCGGACATATTGAATAAACCATTTGAAAGCAGGGAGCCAGTTGCCTCCTCTGTGTAAAACACAAGAATTGAAGCCATATTGCCCGCAGTATTCCTCGCATTCCACTTGCCTTTTACTAGACTGGAGCCGATCGAACCTCTGGGTCCACCCGCCCTTCTCACTGAAGTTGAGCTGTCTCACAGGCAAGGGGGGGGGCATACGCCTAGGACATGACAAATGCGCCGCTCGCTTGAGCAAATCTCTTGTACTAGATCCCACTCGAACATAAGCCATTTGGTCCCTTATTAACAATTGTATAGAAGAGTAAGCGTTCATATAATCAGACTTGGCAGAAAAATGGAAGGTTCCAACGGTGGCAAAAAAAAGAACGCGGAGACACACACGCCATGGGGTGGGGAAGCACACCGCGTTGTCCATTCACTGCAACGCGAGCAGCAATTGCCGACAGGTATCTGCCCAATTCTGCATTTATTTTTATTTATTTATTTATTTATTTATTTATTTATTTATTTATTTATTTATTTATTTATTTATTTATTTATTTATTTATTTATTTATTTATTTATTTATTTATTTATTTATTTATTTATTTATTTATTTATTTATTTATTTATTTATTTATTTATTTATTTATTTATTTATTTATTTATTTTCAAAAACCGTTAAAAATGTGTGTCACGTGCTACGGGGTACGTTCTGTACAGATTTTTGTAATGCTGTTTACTTGAATTTTGGATACAGAAAGAAAACGAGCGTTTTTTGCCAGGCTTGTTAATAAAGTAATCGCTCCAATGTAATAAAATCTATTTTCAAGAATAGATCAGCAATAAATTTCGGCTCTTATCCCTCATCATGTCCTTCGATCAAGGGATAATACTTCCTACTGCAACAACATGCACAACTATAATTTGAATAACTATATTTCCCACTGAATTCTAGAAGACATGCACTGACGTTAAATTGATGCTACAGAAACAAAACAAGGGGCCATCGCAGCATTTGCTCAAAAGATCAGGGAAACTGGACGAAAACCCTGATCGAGATGGTGGTCATTGTCCCAGAGGAGGCGGTACAATACTTGTTACAAGTTGTTTTGAATTATACAGTCCAAATGGTAAATAATACATTAAATATCACTATTACAAATAATGTTACTTTCCTTTTGATACTCAGTATAATCTCTATTTGCGTAGAAAATTCCATGCTTCTCCATCCTGTAAAATACACCTGCAAGAGCTCAATAAAGGCTAAGAAATTCAGAGTACAATTAAATTATCTTGAATAATAATATAACATGTATTAATAATATAATAATAATAATAATAATAATAATAATAATAATAATAATAATAATAATAATAATAATAATAATAATAATAATAATAATAATAATAATAATAATAATAATAATAAAGTGATAGGGTGATGATGAGGTGCGAAAGACGCACACAATGATGGAAGATGAGATGAGGTGGGAGGTGATCGTGGGATTTATGTAACATCCCAGCATTCGCTTTACGACCAAGGGAGACCGCGAAAACCCCGGTCAGGATGGCCGGTCCGTGGATCGAAAGCGGACCTCCCGACTGCGAAGTCGGAGCGCTGCGCACTGAGCCACTTCACTCGTTATTTCAATCTATACCTCTCAACAGAAGCAAATCCGCGATCGCTTGCTCGAAACTTTACGGAAGGTCGCCCTTTGGATCAACCAACTTGCATTGATTTCTCTCTCATTGTTCAGCTGATTCGTGTAAGTGCTGTAACTCACACTTTTTCGCTAATTGGAGACCCATCACGTTCTGAACTATGAACTGTCGCATGAGCGAGCGCACTAATCACCACTCGAAAGGAGGTCGTTTGTTAGTTCGACGTTGGCTTTGCTGTCACCAGTCGTTCTCCTAATGACAACAGAATGTTTGCTTCGCTTCCGGTGTTCCTGAGGAACCAAAGAAACGTGATGAAACGATTAATAACCATACAATAAATGTATTTCAAACATTTATATTTTTATATTAATAGATAGACCGGGAGAGGTGGCTCAGGGCATCAACTGATGTCACTGCAGTGCCTCTGACCGGGAGCTACTGGGGTTCGACTTCCGCAGGACTTTTGGTTGGTGGGATTTTCGATACTAGCAATTTAGCTATGTCAAGTTTTGTCGCTGTCTTAAAGAGAATTCTAGCGGCCGGCTACTCTGGTAGTTGTCCGTGGATTTTCCGATCAGCACCAGTACGTTAACCCTTCATTCGTCGCGCTTGGAATTGGAACGCGAGTGGTCGCGAGGACTACAATTGTAATCCATTTTTAAAAAAACGTATAAACAATATTTTATAAACAAAACGTCTTTTGGTTCTATTGTGGACGAGTAACGGTATCTAAAATACTGATACATTTACAAAATACTAAATAATTTATTCGAACGTAGAAAAATTACCAACTCTTTGAATTCTACACAAACATGCATGTATTATGCCTTTAATCACAAATAGTCAAATACATTTCATTAAATATTTGTTTTTGAAAATTCTTGTGTTCTATATCTGTTGTGCACTTGTTATAGTTTGCATACCTATTATTAAATAAAGCAGTTTGACAAATTTTTTAAACATCTGAAGATTATTTTCTGAATGTGTTTCAATATCAAAATTAGATGAATATCTCACAGATTTTTTGAATGTGGCACACCCACTGGACACAATTTTCGCGGTACTGTGGAGTGATCTTGTTTCGTTGACGTCTCCAGAGATAACATCCTACGTTGTCCTTTGACGACTCCGCTGAACACTTGGCACCTTCTCGGATTCCTAGAAAAAGTCTTCCGCGTGTTCTTATTGCTGCCGTCACATATTTTCTCTCGATTTTCTTTTCATTTCGCGTTTCATAAAGGACAACGCAAGATACGGTAGAAATACCCTTCTGGTCAACCTTAACTGTAGTCTGGTCAACTTAAATACCTCCACTGTAGTACTTTGCATAAACATTCAGAGCATCGATTGCAGCGATATTTATGTTGTCAGCTTAGGTCAGAAACTGAAACGCGAGTGGTCGCATGGATTACTATTGAAATCCATACTGTTTCAGGCGCTTATGTCTAGTGCTGCAGTATTCACTTGAACTGCTGAAAAGTACTGAAAATTCCGTGCCAAAAGTTGGTCAACTTTCGCTGTAAAAAGTGAATGAATACGTCTGGATTGCAATAGTAGTCCACGCAACTACTGAAGGATTAAAAAACGAGCCACGGACCGTGTGCGATCTTCTCTTTCTATTCCTTGTCTTATCCTCTCCCCTTACACGCACTTACACTTACATGAACTACACTACTTCACATACCGGGAGGCCTATCGAGAGCTTAGAGGTTGTCCCGGCTGAGGAGGTGCTCCGCTGGTGAAAGTTACCTAGCGCCGGATCTCGCCATCCAGCGGGACATGATCACCGCCACTTCCCCTGCAAAAGCACACAATACACTTACGGGGCTAATGACCGTAGGAGGTCACGCGCCCAGAATCACTAGCATTCCATCATTCATCATTTTATTAATAGATGCCAGTTAATGATGAAAATACAATTACATCTTTTACAATAATTATAGTTTTTACAATAATATGCTTTGCAAGTTCTTCCTCGTAATGTACAGTATTCCTCAACATGGATAACGATAATAATCTTACATAGGTACACACGTGTTTGTATTTAGAAGAGGTATGACGAAATATCTCAGATATACCACAATTTTTAATGGCTTTCCTGAAATATGACACCAACATTCCTAAAATATATTCCAGAAATTAAATATGACAAAAAATTGAAAACATAGATTGTAATAGGTATATTTTACGGAATTATCGTGTAACCCATAGTATTCACATTTCACAAAAATACACATTATTATCGAACCCATGCCGAAAAAAGATTTTAATGAATTTATTTATTTTCATGAAATAATTATTCACTTTATAAGGTTCAGTAAGTCTTACACTGACATACTTATCCTCTTCCAATGAATTGCACTGAATGATAGCATGCATTTTTAAGTTATCAAATATGCAGTACAGACGGCTAGCTGAGAGGAGAGCCTGTGTACTTGGAGAATACGTCACTCTACGTCTCAGACTCACGTCAATCTTTCTACGTCACTCTATCTAACAGACGCATATTTAAATAAACATACATCAGTGAAAGTAAAGTCGGTGCAATCTAAAAAAACTTGTTTTTTCCTGCAATATGTCACTAATTTTATATAGCGTTGAGAACTTGGTATTACTTTCAAGTGCACTCTGTAATTTCGATTTCTCCTTGTCTGCGAACTAACCTCCGCATAATATGTTTTTCGTTTCCTTCACAACATTTATAGCGTTTTCCATTCCTTGCACTGGTGCGCACCCAGTGCGCACTCAGGGCAGCTTTCGTGTTCCATTGGACCGCTAGGGCGCACCAGTGCAAAGAAGCGCATGTTTCATTCGCACAATCCCACGGAACCAGGGCGCACTCGGGGCGCCCTAAACTGCACTGACGATCATGTAAGTGCAATCTAGTGCACTGGGTTATTATTAGGTTAGGTACGGAAGTTATCCATGCTGATTTGTATTCGTGGTGAAATTCTGAGGGCAATTTAGGATCTTCTGTCACGCAGGGATACTTCGAATGATGGAGTATATTATGGTTTGGAAGAAATGTCTTAAAATAATTTTTGTGATTCGCGAAGTTCGGAAAATCAGTTTGTGTTTTCCTAAAATTTAACATTGAATAACTTCATGTCAACTAATGCAGTGCTATTTTGAATTCAAAGTGTAGGTACCTCTCAATTTCGAAACGCTAAAAAGGTGAAAATAAAAATAGTGACCCTTACAAAATCATTCAAATATATGTGCGAAGGAATATTTCTCGCACGCCCATACATATACCAGCGGAAATGCTCATGTTAATATTTTTATGGTTTTCAATAACCAAACAAATCTGCAGAAGCCTTTCAGTTCAAAATTTTGTGTACCGCCGTCGTCACGTAAAATGGGCAAAGCCAATTTCTGAAGTCCCAGTACTTCTGCACATTCTGGCAGCACTGTAAGGAGAACAACGCCATCTGCTTCTTTCATAGTTAACTATTACAAAAGAACAATCTCAACCAACTGCCAACGACTGAGAAGCTGATAGGCCGGATTTCGCCCAATCAGCATATCTAGAATCAACGTTCCGTATGATAGGTGTATTTATCCTAAGGGTTGAGAGTATTGGCGCAGAAGGCACAAGGGGCGGGAATGATCACATTACGTCCTAGTGCAAGCCATTCAATGGCCTACATGAAATACATCAATAAAGATAATATTATACATTACGACATAAATATATTTAGCACATACAATAGAATTAGTGGATTTGAAAAATGTTTAATTACATTTTTCACATGATCTAGATTTACTTGCGAAAAATCAATTGAATTAATTTTAATGCAAAACAACTGAAGTATATGAACGAATATTACGAATCCGGGTCGAAGAAATGAAATGTGCGAAGGCGGCTCCAGAATCGGGAAAATGTTTGGGGGTGGGAAGTTTTGGCGAAAAAATAGTATTTAACTATCCGGTTTTACTAAATTTAACATTTTTGCAACAATTAAACTAGGTATTTAGTAATAATTTAGCATCTCTTGTCAAAATTGTTATTTTGCAATATTCAACTCTGAGACAAATTGAGGACCCTCCCGGTCCGTACAGCACACGTTTCGAAATTGTTTATAAAATGTTTATTTGTTGCAAAATTGTTAATTCGTAGTTTTCGGTTCTGGGACATCAGGGAACTCTTCCGACTTCAGAATTGCAAAAATTGAACATTGTTTATAAATTTGCAAATATTGCAATTTTTTTATTTTCTCTAAACTGTCTTTAAACGAAATGCAAAATTCCACAATCCGATCGGCGGTATCTCCTGTCATTATCGAGATACGAGTATGTAATTGTTTATAAGAAATTAGTTCGTCATGACAAGTCACATTTGTTTGAGAGTCAATCTTTTCGCAGTTATCTCACAAATCTGCTCTTCAAGTCGTTTTGCAAACGCAACGTACAATCTTTTTCCATCTGACCCTGTCACCACAGTGCTATTTGAAACTACCTTCAGAATGTAAGTCGATTGAGGTCATTGCTTATCGAGTCAAAAGCATGGAAACTTAAGTTCTTTTGAGTACAATTGTTCCCTAAATACGTAAATGCCAAGAAGGTCATCTTCTGAGATCGCACAAATTCTCCGAGCATATAAAAGAATCAGTCGATTCAACTAGGAACCCGCTACACTATAATAGTCATAACATTCACAAATTCTTTAATTTATTATGTTCTTCAAATGCTCCCGTGTCTCTGGAAAGCAAAAACCATACACCACCATTTCAATTAATAATAACCATTCTTAGAATGAATAAGTTTCTTTTTAAATTTGTTGCGCCTTCCTAACGCGTCTCCAAGCCCTTTTGGGGGCATTGGACGCTTAATATAATGCTCTTTGAAATATTTTTTTATTGTAGTCAGTCATTTACTTTAGTTCCTTCGGCCAGGGGCATGTTCATATCTCCTTTTAATCGTTTGTAGAAAATCATTTCAAATTATATTATTAGCAACGGAATTGTAGAGTGTTATTGAATTTGAAATGACTGCTTGGATTATTTGGGACTTAATGAACAAAATATAGCTACCTGAACTTGACGCTATGAAAAGTAAACGCAAAATGCGACAAGTATCAGTATATTATCAATATTTGGGCAAATGTTATGAATATACCGAAGTTACTAGAATTTCTAAACTAACACATGTATTTAAAGGAATTCACAAATCAAATGCATAGAGACCAAGTAAAAATAAAACCATACACAGTACTGAAGACTACAGAAAAATAACTAAAGTACTGGATGAAAAAGATATGGGATACCACAAATATCAAACAAAATAAAACAGAGTATTCCGTGTAGTACTTCGTTATATTCACTGTCTGTGAACAAAGAAGAAGTCAAAGATGAACGTAAATCTCAGGGCCTTCTTGTTCGTAACATACAGAAAGTGCGATACAGAAAGTTCACATATAGAAAGTTCTTTTTGTGAAAAAAAGTTAAGAAAATATTTGAGACGGTTTTTGAGAAAATGTTTTCATGTAAAGTGCTTAATTTTTTAGCACAATTCACGGAAGAAAGTTCTTATTTTTCAAACAATTTTAAATTATCTCTTTTAAAGAGCTGATTTTTAGAACAGATTCTGCTTATGGAAAATATTTCTACCTTCAATTTTGTAGTTTTGAAATGTTAATATATAACAATTTTCGAAAATTCAGAGTTTGCTGGAAATGAGACTAACACTCCTTTTTTTCTGCCGAGAATAAAATTTAAAGAAAAAATTGGAACCGGTTTTTTAGAAAAAAAATGCTTAAAATATGTAAAAACTGTTTAAATTCCACACAAAATTTGCGAAAAACACTCATATTTTTGATAAATTGTAGTACATTACCTTATTTCAAAATTTGCCTTTAAAGAACACTTTCCATGAAGAAAAATCTCTAACTTCAATATTGTAGATCGAGGAAAGCACCGAAAACTTTTTGAATATTTTATTTTTCGAAAAATTAGATATTTCAACGAAAATGTGACCTACGCTAATCACTTAAGCGTTCTTCACGCGGTTCGAGGTCAAAGTTACATCAAGATTTTTGGAGCCATTTTTGAGAAAAATTTGAAAATATAGAGGTTTTTCCTAAAGAACTCCCAAAATAAAAGTGTCCGTTTCAAATTCATGGGGCCTTGAGTTCCTTTAAATCGATCAAAGTATACCGATTTTGGAAAAAAAATCGGCACTACGGCTTAGGCACTAGCGTTGACCAGAGACTGACAAACGGTCGGACAGACAGACGCTTTGCCGTCAATCGATTTTCTGTATCAAGGACCCATAAGCATTGTTTCTGATTACACAACGTGTCAGAGGAAGTATTTTCGTATATTCTCGAATACAAACACGTTTTACCCACTTTTTCGTTACCAGGACCTGGCAATGAGTTTTTCTCTCAATTCGCCGGCCCACGATTACAACATTTTCTCTTGTCACGAAGTACGCATGAGAAAGTAAAAATGTGATATAGACGCCAATAGGTAGTAGCTGGGAAGAGGATAGGGAAAAATACAAAAGCTAACACAGACTAAACGTATTAAGGGACTTACGAGTACGAGAAAGTCTGTGCCATTTTGGAGCAACACTAGATAAGTTAACCTTTGAATCTTAGAAAGGGGAAAGCAGAATATACATAACAAGGAAAGCTGAAGCCACAGCGAATAGCTGGGAGTTTTAAACTGCAAGATTTTTTTAAAAAAAGTATTTTATGGAAATGTTCATAAGACGCTAAATAAAACTTTAATCCGTATTTTATTTTGTTGTAGATTATGATCTTCCTACTGAGTTAGTCAAACAATCTTGAAAAAATATTCATTTTTTTTGTATTTTTGTATCGAATACAGTAAATTGCCATTGAGAGATTGTTTGGTGATTCCGGGCGCGCTAACTATTATTAGTACTGTCAGTGTTGTGCATTTTACTCCTTGGGAGGGGGTAGAATTCTTCCCTCGTTTAAACGGTTGATCCGCCGTCCATCCACAACACTTCGGTTTACAGTGTTTCACTTTCAGATATCTTTCCAAGCGCGGTAACACTACAACCGCGCCATGAACTATGCTCCAATCTGGTCTCCCGTCATGTGTGGTAGAGTTGGGCATGTCAGTGCGTGTGTGTGTGTGATTGTGTGTGATTGGTGTGATTGTGTGTGGTGTGTGATTGGTGTGATTGTGTGTGGTGTGTGTGTGTGGTGTGTGTGTGTGGTGTGTGTGTGTGTGTGTGTGGTGTGTGTGTGTGTGTGTGTGTGTGAGAGAGAGAGAGAGAGAGAGAGAGAGAGAGAGAGAGAGAGAGAGAGAGAGAGAGGAGACAATAATTGAGGCAGAAATGATCCGCTGTCCGTAGTCCATTTGTTAAGGTATTGTTTCGGCATTTTTACTATCTCGTATACATACGTATATACGGCGTATAGACATGTATACGTAGTATAGAGGTAGTTGTGTAATGCTGCGCAAATAATTGGCGGATTTTTCTGGTATTTGTCGGAAAAAACAGAGGAAACTGCCGGATAAGAGCAGGCAGCAGCTGCAATTCTCCTCGAATCAGTAGCTAAATTCGACCAAGATATGTAACTAAACTCAAACATCGCTCACTGTCGGGTCTCTTTCGGTCAACGACGTAGTATTGACATGTGAAATGATGAAACTGAATTATTGCAACCTGTGCAAACAGTCGTTAAAATCGTAGTGAAAGTTTCATTTTCGTTACAAAATTTAAAATTTTCAACATTCAAGTATTCAATTTTTCAAATATTTCTTGTAAACATATCTATAACATGAACCTCTTGTCTGATTAACAAATCAGGCAAATAAATAATAACACTGTAAGCCAAAGTGTTTTCAAAAAACTACTCTCATTTTTTTTAAATGTGACTTTCAAGTTTTTTATAACACTGGATTTCTCTAATACGTATTCGAATGAGTTCTTTGGTTAATTTCTAAAATGAAAAACCGGTATAATTTTGTGGTTTTTATAAAAACTAATGTGTCGATTTCGAAACTAATGTCGAAAAAATGTACCGATACGAAATAAAAAGGACCTTTTTGTCGTTCTGCAATTAAACGATTAGGAACCCCCGTTCTCTACCATTTGACTGAACATCGGGATCGTGAACGGCTTACTACGTAGTAAAGAGGAAGTAATTATCCAAGATATTTTTTCGACATTTTGATGAAAATGCTCAACCTAACTCGTTGCGAGTCGAATTTGATTCGGATAATATAATTTTGAGGGGCATTTCATATAAGTCAATACGAAATCTTTAAAATTTACTCACAACCTTCTCCAATTCTTTTTAACTGTGAGCTCAATGTGAGTAAAATGTTCTTACAATTATGATTTATGTTCGATTATTAGTAAATTCTCTGGAATTCGGAAATTTTATTTGAAGTTTTTTGATCCTGACTTACATCATCAAAATTGAAAACAACTTTTCTTAGTGAAATCTATCGCCAGTATACTATAAAATCTTTCAATTTTATAGTGTACAATTTTCAGAATATTTATATTTTTCGCGTATTTTTGAGATAAATAGTAGCAATGTTTCAAAAATATTAAAAAATATTTTCTCAAAAATTAATTTAATGTTGTATTTGCCGAGTTGATATTCCTCGAAAAGTAATCTTTGTAGAAGCACTCTCTTAGGCGAACGGTTAACATCGCGGCCAGTATGGTAGTCATAACTTAGTGAGTTCGAGCCGTACCTAAGATTTTTTTTTGGTTTTTTTTTCATACATGAGAAGTAGCCAGGTGTAAGATTCATTGTCATATTATCAATTTTTGTTTCAATGTTTTTGTGGCCCTCAAAAGGACCGGTCTTCAGGCTATCCTTCAATAGGATGACCAGAAGCCCTCGTTCTCTACTACCTGACGCATTCGCCATGGTAGAGAACGGACGAGATTAGCAGCGCAACCTTCACTGTTTGCTACCCCATCCCTCATACCAGTTCCCACAGGGCATCTGCATTTGTTGGCTGCGGGTTGGGCCAATTTTCAGAAAGTGTTCTTTTTGTCTCGGCCCACACGTTCTCAATTGGGTTCATATCGGCGCCACAAGGCGACCAATCGAGAAGCTCGACTTGTTCCTGCCTTGCAAACCATTTCTGAACCAACTGAGATTTATGGACTGGAGAATGGTCCTGCTGAAAACGTATTACACCGTCAGGATAAAGCACCCGTACGGAAGGGACCATAACATTTTCTAGGATGTGCACATATTCCCCGCCGGTCAATCCTCGCCCATGGGGGCCTTGGTCTATTCTGTGCAACATACCTAAACCGCGCGCGCTCATCCACCCCCAACATGCCACGGATACGCGACCGGAGCGGTAAGCTCTCCTCTAGATAGCGACTGAATTCGACTTAGCTGACAAGCTAGTGTCAAAAATCTTCCTAGTCGGGACTCGAGTCTAGGACCTCAGCAATTATAAACATTATTGTAGTACTTGCGTGTTAAAGTGCTTCAAATGAAGTTTTTGAAAATTCAAAATTTTTTGTGAAAACGAGCTTCCAAATTTTGCATTTACTGAAACGCTTAAACGCTATTTTGTTAAAAACTGCTCTAAATTTTTCATTGAATTACTATTAGGACAAAGTTTTACTCTTCTTTAATAGTCTTAATGTAATATTTCGATTGTACTATTAAGAAACCGAAAAGTTGACAATTTTTTTTTTTAAAAAAGTACTTTGAACGGCGATTGATGACAGCTGGCAGAAGTATGTGTCAAGACAAAAAAGCTAGGTTACAGCAAAGAAAGTCTGTGCCATTAGTACCACTCTTGTAATTAATATTGCTTTCAAGTTTCTTTAATATAAAATGTGTTTTTATAAAATAAACTTTAAAATAGGGAATGGGTGGCTCTGTGTCAATGTGATATACCATTATTCGGAGAGTAATGGCTTCGATTTCCTGTCTGCGTAGATACTTTTATCCATTCTATTACCAAAACATCCACTAATTTACAAAATTCTACATTTGTCTACTCAACGTTAGGCTTGAAACGGGCAAAATTCGCGAAAGAGAACAAGGAATTTAAAAAAAAATCGTAATAGATGCGCAGCATTGATATCAAAATAACACGATTTTAAATCGGGAATAACAAGTATTTTAAAATATTGTATTGTTATTTTCATTTTTACACGAACAAAACTTACCTAGAGCACAAACTTTACTGTGAAATTGCGATCTTAATGCTTCGGATACCTCGAAGATACACGTAGTACTTCGGAAAGAAATTCGTTTAGCAAGAAATATCTCAGAATTCTACCTGTATAACGAAGAAATATCATGGTTTTATTGTATCTGTATGTAATTCAATAAATCCCGTCTGGACGTCTCCTGTCTGCCTTGATACGAGTTTTATTCTTACTATAATGTTTGTCTCCTTTACTTAGATAGAAACAAAATAGTAAATGCATGTACTGATTCACAAACGCTTTTCATAGATAATGTGAATAAAGATTATGGAACTGTTGGTGTTACAGTTACAATTATTCTTAATGTGTCAAAACGTATTTGCAATGTCTTACTTTGAAGTTAATACGGTTTCCAGAAAGTAGGTCTGATAAATATTTCTGGAATCCCTTGTCTTCATGGTAGAGGCTTAGATTGTAAATTGAAATTTCATAGCTTTAAATTAAAATTAAATAAATTTCAAAATTAAATTTGTCGAAAAAGGGTTTTGAATGTGGAAATGTTCCTGAACATTGATTGCTATGGTGTATGCTATTGGTGTTAATTATGTATGTAGATAGATCAGTAGGTATAAATATATTTTGTGTTTTCAATTTTGTAAAATACAACAAATATAATACAAATTTTTAATAAAAAATTAACAGTGATTTTTTCATTTCAAAAAAATATTTCGACCAAATTTAACAAAAAATACTGCTTTTAGTTACACACAAGGCGACAATATTAATGACGTCTTTCTGTTTTCTAGGATATTATAGTTCAGAAAAGAGTTGCATAAAATCATCTTTGTTGAGAGATTATCGATTTTCCCCCATATTCCTGAAGCTACTTCCAACCTGTCAATTGTCTTTGGAAGTACTTTCGACTCCAAGTAAAATGAGATAAGACCATATACAGCGTTGCCACTAGGCAAGATAAGAAAAATCAATATTTTCACTCACCGCTGAGAAAACTGAACTACTTCCTATTCATTATACAAAGGGCTCAGAAAAGCAAAGCCATACAAGAGCTAGTTATCTCAATAGAGGAAGGGAGACCTGTCTGTTTCAGAGGCGGAAAATACTGTTTTTTAGAAATAACTAGCAGTTTATAGCTCACAGCAATTCGGTATTGCTCCAGCTTTTCTTGTTATGAGTATTTTGCTTTCCTCTCTCTCAGATTCAAAGGTTAACTTACCTACTGTTGCTCCAAAAATCACACAGACATTTTCGTACTTGTTAGTCTCTTCATACATTTAGTGAGTTAGATTTTCCGTTTTCCCCATCCTCATCCCAGCTACTAACTATTGGCGCCTGTGACACATTTTTACTTTATCATACTTCGTGACAAGAGAAAGTGTTGTAACCGTGTGCCGACGGATTTTATACTGAAAACTCTTATTAACAGGTCGTGGTAAGGAAAAAGAGGATAAAACGTCTTCGTATACGAGAATACAGCAAATTACTTCCTCTAACACGTTGTGTAATCAGTAGAGCCCGGACGTTTGGCAAAATGCGTATTTGTTATTGTTACTATTTTACAGAGTTAGCATACATTTTTTTCCCAGCGCAGGACATTTTACCCAAAAACAGAGGACATTTCAATGAAAAGGAAGGCATTTTACATTTTTGATAGTCCACGATGTATAAACTATGTACTCAACAATTCCAAACTAAATTAGTCTTTGAAAATCACATTAGACTTGACGTCATTAAAAATGATAGCTTCCGACGGGATAACTTCGCCCTCGCACCCACCTTCGTTATCCACCAAACAATAAGCATCAATTATACTTATATCACAATAAGCCTAATGATCTATTACGAAGGCCATTTATTTGAGCAAAATTCTAGATATTCAAGACATTAAGTCCCTTGAATTCATTTAATTACTTTGAAATTATGCCAGTAATATTTTCAATTCAACAGAACAAAAGAAGAGAACATTCCATGAAATTTTAAGAAAGGAGGGAGGATAGGAGGACAATGTTAAACTAGAGGTGCTACAGAATGGCACAGACTTTCTCGTAGTAAAGTTTTCTAATTTCCTTGGTGTGCTCTGGCTTTAATGTCTTGCTCTTTTCTCTGGCCAGTGGCCACCTATCGTAGAGCAAAATTATTTTTTCGAAATTTTCCCAACTTTTCTGTTTTCAAATAGTAGAACCGAAATATTATTTCAAGCATATTAAAGAAGGCTAAAAACTTATCGTAAATACCAATATTCATTCAAAAATTTTGATTAGTTTTTAAGAAAATGGCGTTGAGGTCTTTCCGTAAATGCAAAATTTTAAGCTCCTTTTTTACAGGAATCTATTGAGTTTTCAGAAAAGTTCATTTGAAGTGATTTAAAGTACTTATACTCGTAAATGTAATAATGTATACAAATCGATGGAAATGTCTATATTAACGATGGTATTAAAAAATTACATTTGTGTAATTTTTGAAAAAACAAATGAATACACTGAAAAGAACTTTACGTTATATTAAACAGTGCAACTAGCACTACCAATTGCAAAAATTTCAAGAAAAAATTTGGAGGCATTTTCGAGAAAATGGCATTTGTGCGTTTCTGAACATGCGGAATTTTGAGCTCATTTTTACAGAAAACTGTTGAGTTTTTGAAAAACTATATTTGACATTATTTAAAACACATGTTCGTATATATCTAATAATGTGAAGAAATCCTTGGTAATGTAAATATTAACGACGTGAGAGACAAGTCAAAATAATTTAATTTTTGAAAAATTTGAAAAAACGAAAGAATAGAGCAATATGGCGTTTATGTCATCGGATAGGGTGCATTTGGTACTATCCCTACCAAAAACTTAAAAAAATTTGAAACTATTTTTGAAGAAATGGATTTGGGAGTTAAAGTGTTTACAAAATCTGATGAAACTAAACAAAAGGAAGATTTTTTTCAGATAATTAATATGTTCTTATTCTTTCAATAATTGTATTACACATTTTCGTAAATTTATGAAGGTTGTATAACTCACTTCAGAACCAGTTATCAAATACTCATTGAACTGGAGATGAAATATTATAAGAATGGATCAAATAAGTGCACTTCATGTCTATGCAAT
>BLKR01011952.1:0-25368 GCA_011170035.1 Teleogryllus occipitalis | reverse complement strand
GAGAGAGAGAGAGGAGGGAGAGAGAGTGAGAGTGAGAGAGTGTGTGTGTGAGAGAGAGAGTATTAATGTGCGAAAGCGTACATGAGTGTGTATGTGTTTGCGTGTGCCACATGCTTGTGTGTGCGTGTTTTAAAAAGCACTTGATTCATTAGAAATGCGAAGAAAAATCGTCCAGTTATCTTCGTTAATAATTCCACCGGGGCGAGACGATCTGCTTATAATTGAGACTATTCAACGAATTCTCCACTGTTTAATGCGAGAGGCGGCCCACACTCTGTCACGGAAGAGATACAATTTTATTTAGTTCTTTTGTTTGATTTTTGTTTGTTTTTGTAATATTTTGTTAGAGGATCTGCTTCGATGGCTACTGGCATTTGTGCCATTTAGTTTGTTGACTAAAATATTTATATAATTTACGATAATATTTATCTCTGTGTGATATGCCAATGAGTTTTTAGAGTCCAATTCACGCTTCTCGTTAGTTTGCAAGACGTTTGCTCTCCCCATCTACATTGGGACCTTGTCATCGACCAGCGGAGTAAGGATTGTACGTAATAATCTGATTTCAATATCCTCAGTCATCTGATAGCCATGATTCCCTCCTCAGTCATCTCAGAAGTTTGTCCAATGTCATGAAGCTTTCACCCGTCGACACCCCCTTTTCCGTCATCGGCAGCCTGCTGGCGACGCTTTATTATTGTGTCGTCCATCATAATTATTAACCAGGACTGCAGGACATGCGAGGATCATTCTCTCGAAACTGATTTGCTGTAACGCAAGACAATTTTCATGCGGTTATGGTTAACGAGAGTAATTACACAAATCAAACTAATATGCATGTTTCACATATGCAAATATATTTAAATAGTAAAATGTTGGTGTTGTAGTGCAAACATACTGGGAATAATTATGTTATAATTGCAATTGAAAACAACTCAATATAATTTTATATTTTTCAGTCTGTTCATTAAACATAATAATATTTCTTGAACGTTCTGCAATAGATTTTTAGCACTAATTCACGCAAATCTCTATTTTAATTGACTGTAATTCGGATGGACTGGATAGTTCCAATTTACAGGATACGTACCGCGAAGTAGTCATGGGCACATAAATTGTTCGGCGGAGTTCCGACAGCTGTTTCGAGCATTGCAAACAGTCCCACGAGCAAATAATTCTAACAAGCCATGAATGCGCTCTATAAAACCGCACTCACACATACTCACACACGCGCATCCTGACACTCTCACACACGCATATACACACACAACTCGTATGGTAGTGTATTTGACATGTTACTTTGAAAATTTCATTCGAACTCCCACTTTTTGCCTCTGTCCGAGAGGTCCTATGTTCGAGTCCTGACGGCGGTAGGATTTTCGACACTAGCTCTTCAGCTAGGTCGAATTCAGTCGCTGTCTGGAGAAGAATTCTAGCGGCCGGCTGCTCTGGTCGGTAGTTTTCCGTGGTTTCTCCGATTATCACCAGACAACGCCGGAGTAGTACCCTACCAAACGGGCCACGGACCGCGCGCGATCTTTCCTTCCTCTTCCTTGTCCTATCCTCTCCCCTTACACACACTTACACTAACATGCACTACACTACCACATATTCCGGGAGACCGGTCGGGAGCTTAGAGCTTGTCCCGGCTGGGGCGGTGTCCCGCTGGTGGGAGAGTCCTGGTTAGGGGGAAACCCTACTAGCCGACGGTAGGTCGGCGCCAGATCTCGCCATCCAGCGGGGGAAAATCACCGCCATCTCCCGAAAAAAAGCATGCACTAAACTCACGGGACTAATGACCGAAGCAGTTGACGCGCCCGGAAACACGAAAAAAACCAATCAAACCCACTTTTTGCACTACGTATTATTGTTTGAAATGACTCCAGAGAAAAGTGCCGTCCGCGTGCCTAGTCTCATGTTGCCGTGGTGACGCCGCTCTGGTAATGGCGTTCGAGGGGATCGGGGGGGTGGGGGTCGGTGGACCACCGGAAGTCGGGCGGGGTCTCGGCCGCTAATCCGCCTTGCCCTTGAGCTTTCAGAGCCCACCCTCCCCGCAACTCAACCCACCAGTTGGCCCGCCCGAAATCCTCCCATCCACCATCGTGCCTCTACCCGCCCTCGCCACCTTCCCGCCCCTGCCGTCCTTCCTCGCCTGCTCCTCGTCCCCCGCCCCGCCTCCGCCCACCTCCGTCCCGCCACCGCCACCGCCACCGTCGCCTCCGCTCCTGACCTCCTTCCCTCCTCTGCCCTCTGTAACGTAACGTATAGGTTTACTTATTACTACCCGCGCAACTTTTCTTGAACGATGGATTGAAGAAATGCAGACGGAGTGGGAGCATTAGTAACAAAGTCGGCCACTAGAGTATTTACATTAATGCCAACTTCTGAAAAATCAAAGTCCACCCCGCTACGTGTGCGGCCAGGTCATCACTTTGAGTAAGCAACAGCAGGGACCCTAGATAGAAGTTTTAGATGCCTCCCTTGAAGGACCTGGACCTACCTCAGCCATTTCTTTAGGTTATGGTAATAAAGCTGAACAGAAGTTTTCGACTATGAAAGCAACTAGCTTTGGCTAGCTTCGGTTTCGCGTCAACGAAGTTTTAATGCTTTGAACGTTGTCATCAGTGCTCGCTGCGAGCTTTTGCCTTCAACTGTTTATTGCTGACGGGAGGGGGAAGCAAGGTCATCGTTCAAGAAAAGTTGTACGAGTAGTACATACATGTTTATTTATTTTGTTTGTAAACAAACTTGAAACAACTGTTCATATGTTTCAAATATGTTACGTTAGCAACGGAGAAGTTTACGTAAGAATTAGATAGTGAGACATAGAATTTGTCTGAAGGAGAGAATTTGTCAAAATAAATTGTTTGAAAAGGAATCTAAAGATGTTGTTTTAAAGAATTATGAATGAAAGAAATTATTCGGAACGTTAACGTTGAAAATCGGAGTTAGTGGCGAAACGTTACACCATAAAATCGGTGTCAGCTGTGGAACGTGAACGTTCAATATAAATTTGTTGTAACAGAACGTTACAGAATATAATTGGTGACAGCGGTGAGATGCAACAGGACGTTAAACCCCCACCGCCTACTCCTACCCCGCCTCCACACTTCGCCTCTTCTGCTGCCTCCACCCCCCGTTTCCACCCCCGCCACCGCCCTCCCGCCTCCGCCCCTTCCCTCCCCTCTTCTGCCTCCCTCCGCCCCCTCCTTCACCCCCGCCTCCACCCATCGTCTCTACTCCCCGCCTCCGCCCCCCGCCACCACTCTCACATCCGTTCCCCGTTTCTGCCCCCTCGCCAACACCCTCGGCTCCGCCTCCCGCCACCGCTCCTACCACCGCCCCCGCTTTCGTCCCGCGCCTCCACCCCCGACTCCGTCTCCCTCCCCCCCGCTTCCACCCCCACGGCTCCGCCCCTCCCTCGGTCCGCCGCCAGCGCTCCCGCCACCGCCCTCCGTTTGCGCCTTCCTCCACCCCAGCTCTGCCCCTTCCTCCGCCTCCCGCTTTCGCCCCCTCATCACCGCCCTCGTAACCGTTCACCGCCTCCATTCCCCCCCCCCCCTGCATCCGCCTCCCCTCCTCCTCCCGCAGCTCTGTCCTCCTCCGCCCCCGCCTCCGCTACCCGCCTCCACTCCTACCTCCGCACCCACCTCCACCCACCCTCCACTACCACTCCCACCACCGCCCCCCCCCCGCTTCCACCCCCGCGCCTTAGCCCCCGGCTCCGTCCCCCGCCCATCCCCTCCTCTCCACGACTCCGCTCTCCACCTCCGCACCACACCACTCCCCGTCTCCACCCTCGCCTCCGCCCCTCGCCTCCTCCCCACTCCTCCGCCCATCCCGCCTCCGCCCCCAGCCTCTTCGCCCCGCCTCCATCCCGCTTGCGCCCCGCGTCCACCCCCCCCCCCCGCACGTCTAAATCTCACGAGGTCGATACTGCAGCAAGGGGAGAAGCCAGACTGCACGCGAGGGTAAGAGTCTGGAAGACGTTGCGACAGTTCGGTTCGTTGCGAGAGCGCGTGAGTCACGAGTTACAATTGGGTTGGCCGTTGTTTTGCTATATCTGGTGCGTGTAATTCAACAATACCCTACTTGTAATACATGCTTTTGAAGCGTAGTGTCCATGGGAGTGGGAATAATAGTTAGAATCCTAATTTCAACCAATAACTGATTTTATTACGATTATGAAATTGTATTAAAAGAAAAGCATAAGTTGCATACAAACACTACTCTTCAACACTTAGAGTAATTAATAGATTGTCTGTTCAAATAGTTATTGATTTTAAAGTATCCTTAGTATTATAGACAATCACAGGTTAAAACAAGATTTAATAGAAAAGCAGTCAACACATGCTGTAAAAAAGCACTATTATTTATGTTTCAAGCACTATTATTATATTTAGTTTATGGATTAGTAGACAGGGCCTTAAACTTTTCGCATCCTGTCCACCATGACCTAACTCAAGTCCACCACTCAACTTAACAGTAGTTACGACAATACTCTCTGAGAACAATTATCCTAATTATACTAATAATTTCATCAACAAATATATAAGTAAGAAGAGAACTTGCATATTAGGAAAAATAAACAACCCATCAGAACAAGTTGTAATTGAGGTCAAAAAAGAGATTGTTCTCCTTTACATACCCAATGTTATCAATGAGATAAAAATAACCTTAAGAGGGACAAAATTAAGGTTTTGACTAGACATATCATTACAAATAAAAAGAATCTGATAATCAGTGCTACTGATAAAATTCCTAAATCAATTGTCGAAAATGTTTATGGTATTAATGTCAAGATAGTGAAAAAACCTAGGTGGCACAAATGAAACGGAAAATTAGAACTAGAATGAATTAACATAAAAACAACATAAAACAAATCAGAGATAAGCTTAATACAATATCTAAATAAAGACTGAGTTTGTCACACACATTCGATTTTGATAATCTGCGCATATTTGACAATGAGCCTAGATTCTCTGCCCGATTAATGTCGGAAACATTATTCATTAATATAAATAATACTTTTAATTCAATATTAGAGAGTAATATATTCACCAAGGCATACGATCACATTTTAAATAAAATCAAATAACGGTTTGAGTCTAAGTTTTACATAATTTGCGGTTTTGCATTATTCCTCGTATCTAGAAATTAAATGTTATTATTTTGGAACCTGGCCTTTTGAGTTTGTTTTAGTGTTGTTATTTTCGTACTGATAACTCCCAATAATGTTAATTTATTCAGTTTCTTCTATACTTCTCCACATGTTTCCCCTGTCCTTTCTCCTTTCCCCCCACTCTGACTCTTGTTTTCTTGTGCGCCTCGCTGATATCTCTTCAACTTCAACTGGAAGCCCCTCAAGCCGACCCCAACCTCGTCACTGCATCTTAGCTGCTAGTGCCAGGAATGCCAGATGAGATTGGGACCTTTGGTCTTTCATTTTATGAGCATTTGTGACAATGGGTCACATCGCTCAATTACGTTGTCTGCAAATAACATGTGCATAATATTTCATTAACTATTTTATCAACTATCATTAACTTTATAAATAAATTTGTGTGGCAATGGAACAAGGCGAGCCTCAAAACCTCCCTGTACTTTGAACTAATGTCTACTAGTTATTTATGTTTTTTGTTTACTTTTATATTCAATAGTTAAACTACTTTAGCATTTTGTTTAAAAGACAAATAAGTCGCGAAACGTTGACCTAGTTTCAAGAAAGAAATATAAATAATAGTGCTTTTTTACATGTGTTGACTGCTTTTTTATTAAATCCTGTTTTAACCTATGATTGTCTATAATATTAAGGATACTTCAAAATCAATAGTACCCTTCAACTTTCATCAAAAATGAAACAACTGTTCCTCTTCTGTTAGTAACAAACACAAAACCACAAACAACAAATGCTAATAGCCACTTATTCATTTTTTTTCTAAAAAATTGCAGTAACTATATATTTGTTATCAACCATCCAGCAATTTTAAAAGCAGTACTTACACTTCACAAGTAATGATATTAAATTAATTATATTCAAAACCTTGCGACAAGTTGTGTTGGGAAAGTCGGAACACCCTGCAAACAATCTGCAGTGATGCATTTTGAATATCTTAATTGTGCCCACTGTCTGTATAGCCTCCACACACCCTTGACAGCCGCGTGGAACTTTTCAAGAACAATACTTTTACCTTTTTCTCAACTCAGAATTCCCTGGTACACTCTACAGAACGGATTATATCACTAGCGAGATTCCTTAGAACGCCTGATGGAACTGTTACTTCTCTAAATTGTGTGTGTTCTCAGGAAGAATAGCCAAACTCACATGCTGTTTCAAAAATAACGCCATTCCGCTATTTTCTTGATACTACGTGTAAAAAGAAAAGGAAAAAATGTGAAGAGATATGAAATACGATATTTTGCTAGAAGATAACAGGAGTTACGAGGAGATTGCATGGCAACAGTGACACGCCTTTTACTACTTTATTTGCTGCTACATTTGGATCTAAGAACTGTTTTGCTAGAATTTTCTTTAGGTTTATTAAAGCAGAATGAAACCAGCTATTATTAATTCCCTCACATTTGCGGGTCATGGTCAATATTTTAATGTTCTCCAGTTCACTGTCACAAAATTATGTTTCGTATTTTATTTTGAAATTCATATCTCTGGATCCTCAATTGGCCCTTCTAATAACATGTTACGGAATGTCGAATTCATGCGTGTGCCTATTAAACAAACCCTATTGTCTCTTCTTCCCCTTTAATTGAGTTCTCTCTTTCTTTCTTTTGAAGTAAATGTGACATACACTAATGTGTAGTAACATCTCATGTCACATACATAACGATTACACAGAGATGCTGTTTCAGTTATTGTGCCAGTTCTGCTGATAGAAATTAGAATGAGTGTTGAAACATCGAATACAGTTTATGAATTGCATTCTTTATGGAATGATTTGTACCTACATGGAATGACAAAACTTTGAAAATAGCTTATTGTCAGTTAAGAAATCTTTGAGAAAGGCTGGTTTGGAATACACAAACAGTGCCACTAAATATCAGTGCAATATTTTTAACATTTTTTAATATTTATTGTCACTGTCCAATCGTAAGGCTTTACATGTGATGGTTTCAGAATGAAACAACATGATCTTTGCGCTTTTTAACTGTGTGAAGTTTTATTATGCAGAATTTTGAGATCTCAATTTGTGTTTTGGAAAAGGAGGAAATGTAAAATGATACAAATCAACAATAAAGTCGACTGGATTATACAATTTACAGGAAGATATAAAAAGAACATTAATGTCGATATTCTATTGCTCCCATAAAAAACTGCTCACAAAATTAACTGAATCTATGTTACACTCCTTCAGTATGGAATATCACTACGTGAGCATTTCTGCGTATTGCGATGATAAATATATCATATTTATTCAATTAATCGTAAACTGCATTTTGGCTGTAGTTGTGCATTCTGTATGAAATGTCGAAGTTGCTTGTCCGATTTCCCAACGATGATGTTATAACGAAAAACACCTTGTTGCATAACAATTATAAAGTTAGGGTAGGAAACAGGCAAGAGGAAGTAGAAAGCACTGCCAAAATATGCTTCGAATTTGTGTTTGTTTCAAGTTTTTCACAGATTTAAAATAATATGAAGCAAGGTATCTCAAGAAGGAAAATGGAAGTTTGACTATTTATTGCCTTTTTGGTAAGAATTTCGTCAATCACCAAATAATAATTAAATTTATAATTTTTATAATTATCAAATAATGATAATTATGATAGTGATAATTATCACTATATTTAATAGTGATAATTATCATTATTAAAAGATACTACAAAAAATATAAATTTGCTTATACTTTATTTTTTACCTAATTAGGTAATGAAAGTGCAATTATTATTTTAATGTGAAGCATCCTTATTCGCAAAACCCAGGTAAGACTGTATACGTCAGCAATCTATTAGATCATTGTGAGCAATGATAGTTCTCTTAAGAAAATACATATTATTATGATTAGTGTTCATGACATCACAACGTTCATGTAACAAAAAAAACTGCCGAATTTCACTTAATATTAGTACTCTAAACTTCATTACGTGTTACCATAATCAAAGTAAAAGACTTAATGGATTGGGCTGCAAAGGAAATGGAACTTTGTTGTTTGAAATGGTCAGGTGAAGGCACTTAGACAATCCTAGTGTGTAGTTTTATTCTCTTTTATTCACATACAATAGAAGCTGATGTTTGCATCAACTTCCCGATACAGTAGCAATACGAGTACACTCCAAGAAAAAGTAGACTTTGATAAATCAGGGTCAATGAAAGTCAGAAAGAATTGTTTTTAACTTTAGAGTAAAAGTCATTATTATTTACGCCTTTCGCCATTAATACTTCAATACTTTCATCTATTGTGTCTTAAATTTTTTTGTTTATTCGGCCCGTCATATTCCTTTTTGTAAATCTATTTTTTAAATATCTCTGTTTAGTTCTTCTGACTAGCCAATATTGAAAATATCTCTCCAACTCATGAAACTTGGTTCAGCAATTGACGAAAACATTTCAGAAAATCCAAACTTTTTATTATTTTTTCGATCTCGAACATAATACTTACGAAATAAAAGGAATTCAATCTAAACTTTAAATGGCATTTTCTGGAATTTAATTTTATGGATACAGAACCTGTTCATCTTTCTGGTGGAATAAGCGTATATCCACAGTATTTTATTGCTTGTTATATTGAATATTATCCAGTAACGATCTATGATGTTCAAATCCTGTTGAAACCATGGTTTATGCAATTCGGAAAAAACATTAAAAATGAATCTACATTTAAGCTTTTGAAACACATACCTTTACACTAAGAGCGCAGGTGCAGCGAGCGATGTTTGGAGTAGCAACAACAGTAGTAGCATAACCAACAAAGCGGCTATATGACTGGAAATTTGCACATAAGTGCAGCGGTCGTCAGCAGACTAAGCTACTCTGCCATTGTCCCCTGAATTGCTTACCCTCTAACCCTTGCTCTCACTTCATCTGTTCTCTCGGACCCCTCCTTCACACTGTCCTTACTTAGCCCTCTCTCCGCCTGCACCTCATTTTATTCACCTCGCCATTACTTCGCCCTACTTCGCCATCACGCCATACACGTCCTCTGCTCACACCTACCTCATTTCACCCTCACCACACCTATATACCGCTCTTCCACCGCTGACATACCATACACTGTTTTCATCCCGTACTCACCTCGTACACGCTTAGTACTCGCTTCCTACTTGCCGCGTACTCGCCTCGTACTGTCCACGTATTCACCTCGTACTCGTACTCGCCTCGTACTCGCCCCGTACTCGCCCCGTACTCGCCCCGTACTCGCCCCGTACTCGCCCCGTACTCGCCCCGTACTCGCCCCGTCCTCGCCCCGTACTCGCCCCGTACTCGCCCCGTACTCGCCCCGTACTCGCCCCGTACTCGCCCCGTACTCGCCCCGTACTCGCCCCGTACTCGCTCCGTTCTCACCGCGTACTGTACACCCTGTTCTGGCTTCGTTATCTCTCCATACTCGTCCTGTGCCCTGTCCGTACTCGCTCTCTGCTCGCCCCCATCACGCCCCGTTTTTCCGTTCTCATCTCGTCCTAACCAACTCCTCACCCTCCCTCACCCCGTCGTGCACTCCACTCCCACCGCACACGTGGCAATGATCAGACCGAGAAGCAACACAGTAAAGGGCACAGATCTCGCCCGCGATATGCAATTCCGCCGGCTTATCTCTAATAGTCCGGCCCGGTGCGAGGTGGCGGGCCGTGTGAGGAAGATGTTTTTATCTCGGAACCCGAATTGTTATTTTATGCATGGAAGGCGTCAAATTTGTGAAAGCCACTTAAATATACAGATATTACGCTAGTTCTCGTGCGTTCTCTCTCGCGGGTGTAAGAGAGCTAAAGCTGGAAATATGACCTTGAAATTATATTTTTATGCAAATACAAAGTTTTTTAAAAAATGGCAATTCTCTTTTATATTCCAGTTTTGTCCGTTTTTGGATAGATCTGTATCTATGAGCTGGGCGTTCTTCTTTTTGCCGGAAAGAGAGTTAATGAAATACTGTAGTGTACAGACGGCTTCGGTCGAAAGCGAGCCCTGGCTCGCGACCGTCTTCTTTCTCTCTGTCTGCGACTTTTTCAGAAAAGGGATGATGAACGGCAGATAAGTAGCCAAGTGCGTCCCGCTGCCAAGAGAGGTGCCGCTAGCAATGGCTGGAAATTAAATAAAAAGACCGAGGAGAATTCTTTCTGTTGTCCGCCCCCACCCCCACCTCCACCCCCACCCCGTCTCCTGCCTGCTCCCGTCTTGCGTCCGCGACGCCAAACTCACTCGCCGCGACTTTGCCTTGCCCCGCCCTGGCCCGCCCCGCCCCGCCCCGCCCCGCCCCGCCCCGTCCCGCCCCGCCCCTCCCCGCCCCGTCCCACCCTTCCCCGCCCCGCCTCGTCCCGCCCGGCCCCGCCCTGTCCCACCCTACCCCTCTCTGCCCCTCCCTGTCCCGCCCCGTCCCGCCCCGCCCCACCCCGCCCCGCCCCTTCTGTCCGCTTAGACCTGCTCCCTTCCCGCTCTGCAGACGTTCCTCGCGCTCTGCAGTCTTTTTCCCACCGCCCCACTCTTCCGGGACTCGCCGCACACGGCTGCGCGTAACCTCACCTAACCCCTCATCACCTTCGGGCCGTCCCGCCACCGAACCAACCCACTTCCCCCGTTAATACCCTTTCTCGCTTCTTCTCGCCCCCGTTTCCCCCAGCCTTCTTGGTTCACTTCCCTACTGACGAGTAGCCCTGCTCCCGAGACTCCCCGCCTTTTCCGTCAAGTCCTCCCAAACCACCTTGGCCCCTCTTGTCTCCTATCCATCCCTCTCGTTCTCTACTCCCAACTCCTTCCAGCGTCATCCACTGTGTCTAAACTGCTCCCCGCCATGTCATCCCCGCCACACCCTTCACCGACAAGGACCTGACATACGTCATCCACTTCTTCACGCCACTCCTCCCCTCCCTGCCACGACTCCTCACTACACCCCTCCACTACAATCCCTTCTCACCATTTCTGCTCCCCTGCCCTCCCCGCCACAACGACTCCTCGCTATATCCCCTCCACTACAGTTCCTCCTCGCCATTTCCCTCCTGCCCTCCTCGCCACAACGACTCCTCGCTATATCCCCTCCACTACAGTTCCTCCTCGCCATTTCCCTCCTGCCCTCCTCTCCTCGCTCCGGTCCCGCAGCCGTTTCATTCTCCGCCTTCCCGGGACAGTTTTGCGGCGCTTTATGACACAAGAGGCGCTGCTTGCTGGGCGGGGAGTGGGAAGGGGCGGGGCGGGGGCGGGAGCGACGCTGCGACGGCGCGGAGCTGCGAGCGCCTCCCATCAGATAGCGCGCGCGACGCCGCGGCGGCGGCGGCGAGGGCGAAAGTTGGGGGGGAGGGGAGGGGGTCGGTGCCAGCCTCCAAGACGAACGTGGCGCCGGCGCCGCCAACACCGCCGCACTTTGCATGGAGTCGGCGAGGAGACTCGGATGAGATGGATGTGTTGTTGGGACCCGGAGTGCTGTGTTGTTATGAATACGTTTGCATGTATTATTGTGATTTAAGCTGTCTTCGTTTTAAATAATTATGGTCCCATTAAAATTCTTTCTCTTAGGGTTTTAAAGATAGTATATTTCAAATGATAGATGGCTCGATCTGTTATATTTCATTCGTGTGTAAATAGAACTAGAAAACTGAAGTGCTGTGCCAAACAACGCTACAAGCGCCTTTGCAAAAATTGGTAAAGTAAGACAATGGAAAAGATTCGCCCCCTTGCATCCAGTTATACACTTACGTCAAATTACTAGGACATTCCACAACTAGAAAAGTTCTAATAACAGCGGAGAGTCTGCATTTACAAATAACATGACAAAAATAACTAATTACATTCCTGCGTAAGATAGGAAGAAATAACTGCGTGTCGACGCCATTGCGACTGTAGTATCCTTGGCGGGGAGTTCTTAGAATTCGAGTAAGAATAATGTATTTTCGACACTACTACGTACCCGGAAGGAAGTCAATGTATAAGTATGTCTACAGAAGAATTCTAGCAACCGTGTGCTCTGATCAATGGTGTGTCCTGCTTCCTGGAATGAATTCTATATATCAGAACACAACCCTAGAAAGCGCTCCATCAACTGCGCACGATCTTCTCTCTCTCACCATTGTCCCGTTCTCACTTCTATTTACATTAACACGTACTTGTATCAAAATTAAATGTATCAAACATCCAATAGATAGAATGTCCGGCTAGTTTAGTGCGCTGATAGGGGAGGTTCTTGGGAAGGGAAATTCCATCCTATAAACGTCGTTGAATTTCAGATTCCAACGGAGAAATAAACTCCCGGGGTATTACATGCACTACACTTATAAGACTAATGACCATAGTTGTTGACGCTCTCAGAATGAATCAATCAGTCTCTCCAGTTGTAGTCCTATTCAGTTGCGGAGTCCGCAAAACCCCTACCCTGACGGTGTATGCGGGACATTCTCCCCCTACGTGCCACAGGCCAGATTGAAGGAGACAATGGAGTATATGATGCGATTGGAATGGAGAGGAAAGATACTGCGCGTTCACATTTTACAGAATGATTTTTTTTAATTTTTACAGAATGCTGCTCCGGAATTTGCCTGTAAGTGATCTGTGAAACCACAAAAACTACTGCTTAGAGCAGTTGGCCTACGAATTCGATTCCGGCAGGTGGCACAATATCGCATCAGGCACACTTCTGGCACTTTCCTAGATTCATATCCATAATCTCCCACACGATGGGGCATTGGGTCTTGTTTTTACTTTGGCCTCCACCACTGTTTTTAACTCAACAAAAGGAGGTACACACTGAGGTGACAAAAGAAATACCAAATTGGAGTACCAAATCGCAAATATACAGATAGCAGCAGAATCGCGAGCAAAAGTTATTATACATTGGCAGGGCTTTCATTAGTACTCAAGTAATTCTTGTGAAATAGTGTCTGACGTGATTATGGCTGCACGACGGGAATTCACTGACTTTGAATGCGGAATGGTAGTTGAAGCCAGACGCATGGGACATGCTATTTCGGAAGTCGTAAGGGAATTAAATATTCCAAGATCTATAGTGTCAAAAATGTGGTGAGAATACTTAAATTTACCATTACCATCTTTCACTACAGACATAACAATGACAACACATTTTCAACACATTTTTATAACAAAATAATTCTTGCGAACACAAAAGGCGTCACATGCTCGAACAGTCAAGTTACTTTATTTGCTTTATCAGACCACCTAGATAATCACTAATATAACTTACTTTAACTTATATGTCGTCTAATTAAAATCTTGTCCACAAATAAAATAGTTACTGCAAAAATTAATGATATCAGGGCGTTAACTAGAATGGATTTTAAAGGCCGGATATATACACCAACAAAAGTTTATATTTAAAATCTTAACATAATCTTGATCAATACAGTCATGGACATACCATGCACCGATGGGTCAATTTTTTGAACATTTTAAAAATGTCCTAGGGGCTTTAAGAGAACTATCCATCAAAATAAAACATCGATTTCAAATTCAAGAGGCCATGATATCAGTCAGATCGATTGGAGAATATGAATTTTGAAGAAAATCGGCTGAATAGTTTAGTTGCTATCGTTGTTCACAGAGGGACGACGTTTTGCCGTCATTCGATTTTTCGGTATCAAAGACCCACGAAACATGAATTCTGGCTATACCACGTGCTAGAGATTTTTCTTCTAAATTTATCAACTGGATTTATCCATTTTTTCGATACCAGGGCACTGTCATAAGAGTTTTTCTGCCGAATATTTGCCGTTTTTTGCGTGCAGCATACCTATACCGTACCTACTCCGTAGCAAAAAATGTGTGTATGGTATGTTATGGTATTATGGTATACGGTGTGTTATGGTATAAAGATACGGTATATTTAAAAACTGCGACGTTTTTATTGTGATATTCGTAATATACGTATAAAATGGATTATATTGCGCCCTCTACCTTCCTGGAGGTAAAAATCGTGTTCCCT
This sequence comes from Teleogryllus occipitalis, assembly GCA_011170035.1. Taxonomy (NCBI): domain Eukaryota; kingdom Metazoa; phylum Arthropoda; class Insecta; order Orthoptera; family Gryllidae; genus Teleogryllus; species Teleogryllus occipitalis. The sequence goes on along the minus strand of BLKR01011952.1, from coordinate 11,275 downwards.
TGTGTAATCGGAGGGGAAACGATCCAGTAATTTAAACTTGTGGATATGAGTTCTTGCATTTCACGATGCACCCATTGCCACGTGTGATTGATCGAGTTCCAATCTACGAAATGCTCGTCACTCACAGTGTTCCGTCAGTGTGCCAATCGATCTACGTCGCGTAGTGATCAACATATTGTTGTGGATGTGACTCCTATTTGTTAAGTTCGGAATAATACACGCTTTAACCAACACAGATTTATTAACACAGAAAGTACATCAGGTACACTTCCAGAACCCAAAGAATGTACCAAAAACAACAGCCAAAATCGATAACCAAATGTCCAGGAGATGTACCAAAACTAGCAGGGTCTAACAGATAAATAACACAGAATTCCAATAAACTTGCCGGGCCAACAATCACTCTAACACAGTACGAATCTCCTAGCTTAACTTCACTCAATCACCAAACACTAGCGCTCTGTCTTCGGGCTGGCGGCGCCCGCTCTTAAAGCGGGCGGCGCTGCAGACTCGCTGCCCCGCTGCTGGCTCTCCGGCCAGCTCGTCTCCAGGGATTGGGCGGCGTCTTTACTGCTCCGCTGCCTCCGCCGACTCCGTCGATTGCCGCTGAGCGCTGCCCTCTAGGCGCGCTCTTCAAAAGTTGTTCACAGCCGCGACACTATTCGCGACAGTTATTCCATGGTACTTCAGTTAATAACTTCAATATTCCGAATCCTTCAATTTCTCCATGATTTTTGGTGAACGGTTAAAATATAAAATATTATATTTGCATTCCCTCAAATCAATGGTACTACAGTGTTCCAGAACAAATAACTGATAAATACGTTTACATTTGTTCTACTTACGTTCTAAAATATGTTTTGGTTTGACCAAGTGGTGGAAAATAGGTGAAAGGTAATAATAATTGCGAGGCAAAACATACTGCTATTGATGTCAAATTCGAAAGACAAAAATAGGAAAGAGCGTTTGCCAACTGCATCCGTCACCACAGTTCAAGTGGTTTATTGCACACATTGGAAATAAAGTAAAATAAAATTAGTCAAAAAATACATCGTATGCAAATGTATTTGTATATAAAATGTGTATATACATTTTATAGTCGTTCTGTATCCCTACTACATCACACTTAACCTCTAATCACTGGCTGTCCTATGAATGGCTGTTTATAGTCGTTTGACGTATCGTGTGACGTGTGGTTTGTAAATAAATATTTTCTCGAGCAATAGTGATCACCTATTGCAAAATAAAAAATACAATCTCAGAAAAGCCACAAAAACATTTACTTTCACCTCCAGACCCGCAATATTTATACTTGAGCCAAGTCGGGTCGTCAACCTTTGAACACGAAAATCAAAGTTATGGATTGGAGCACCTGCTTTAAATCACGGCTCGGTACTTCCCCGCGGCCGCACAAGGACTCGTTGCGAGAGAGGCGAGGGAGCGCGTAAGCCAACACCCTCTGGCGGTCGTTAGAAGCGATACGACCACTATTGATGCTTCGACTCTTCTGCCCCGCCCCCTTCGCTCACCAGCCCCTTCTAGTCTTCCCCCCCCCCTCGTTCCCGGTACCTCTCGTTCCGTGCTCCCTCTGTCTCCACCACTTTCGACGCCGTCATGTCTTGCACACACCACCTTTTGCACTTGCCATCTGCCGTCTCCTACACTACTCGTGCCCGACGAAACTCGTCTTCGTCAACCCTCGTCTCGGTCAACTCGCGTCTCCGTCAACTCTCGTCTTCGTCAACACTCGTCTCCATTAACACTCGTCTCCGTCAACACTCGTCTCCGTCAACACTCGTCTCCGTCAACACTCGTCTCCGTCAACACTCGTCTCCGTCAACACTCGTCTCCGTCAACACTCGTCTCCGTCAACACTCGTCTCCGTCAACACTCGTCTCCGTCAACACTCGTCTCCGTCAACACCCGTCTCCGTCAACACTCGTCTCCGTCAACACTCGTCTCCGTCAACACTCGTCTCCGTCAACACTCGTCTCCGTCAACACTCGTCTCCGTCAACACTCGTCTCCGTCAACACTCGTCTCCGTCAACACTCGTCTCAGTCAACACTCGTCTCCGTCAACACTCGTCTCCGTCAACACTCGTCTCCGTCAACACTCGTCTCCGTCAACACTCGTCTCCGTCAACACTCGTCTCCGTCAACACTCGTCTCCGTCAACACTCGTCTCCGTCAACACTCGACTCCGTCAACACTCGTCTCCGTCAACACTCGTCTCCGTCAACACTCGTCTCCGTCAACACTCGTCTCCGTCAACACTCGTCTCCGTCAACACTCGTCTCCGTCAACACTCGTCTCCGTCAATACTCTTCATCGTCAACATTCGTCTATGTGAACACTGCACTTCAACAACATTCATCTCTGTCAACACTCGCCACCGTCAAAACTCGTCTCCGTCAGCATTCGTCTCCGTCAACACTCATCTTCGTGAACACTCGTCCCCGTCAAGACTCGTCCTCGTCAACACTCACCTCCGACATCACTCGCCTCAGACGACACTCGTCTCCGTCGACACTCGTCTCTGACAACACTCGTGTCCGTCAACACTCGACTTCGTCAACACTCGTCTCCGTCAACTCCGAGCTCCGTCAGCACTCGACTTCGTCAAAACTCGTCTCCGACAACATTCGTCGCCGACAACAGTCGTCTTCGTCACTGCTCGTCTATGATAACAGTCGTTCCCGCCACTTTTCGTCACCATCTCCACACGTGCCCTCTCGATTCCGTCACCTCATCCCGATCGGTTCTTGTCCCCGCTCTGTCACTATAACCGCAGTTTCCCATCTACCCGTTTTCTTCCATTTATCGAAACCTTTCAAACGCTTATCGACTACCTTCCTCTCGTGCAGCCTTCATTTTACTCTTCACTCTAACCTCCAACATTTTAAACCAAACACTCGCTTCGTCTATTCACGTCCCGCCGTTACCCTCGTCCTGTCGCGGTTCTTCTCCCTTCACCTTGCCTGTTAGCAGGCAGCGCAGAGTGGAGTCGTGGAAGGTTATCGCTTGACATGGGAGAACTGCTTGCGGCCGAAGCGGTTACTCCATTGGGGAGGGGGAGTGCGTTCAAGATACCGCAATCCACGAGATTCTTTTTTCCCCTCGTTGAGGGAGGGGGTGCTTTACACTGCTGCGCTTGCACCCCAACCCTCAACTTCCCCCTCCCCCTCGTGCATCGTCTGTCATTCGATCATCGCAGCTTCTGGAATCTCGCACTTGTCTGTTCACTATACGGTACACCTAAGTAAGTGAAAGTTTAGCTTGCCGATGTCTCAGCCCTTGGAGCGCTAGTTAAATCCCGTAAGAGGTACGTGGTTTGTCATTGAGCGCAATATCCACACTAAATCCATAGTGCCCTCGTACTTGGAGCAAGTAAAATAACCCTTGATAAATGCCCGGGGAAATTTAGTCCTCCGATATTTCCCCTCCTATTCTGGTCTCATATTAGCTCAGCCCTGCAACACCTCAAGTAATGGATAAATATTGCTTTTACCATTATTTTGGCGCTCTCTGGCGTTTAATATTGAAGTTAAAATTTACTGGCTACGCTGGAAGCCTGAAGGTGCTATCCGTAAAATTATCAGCAACAAAACGCCAATGTATGTACCCTTTTCATCCAAAATGACGGATCTTTTACGGGAGGTCCTGACACCATTTCTATGCATTTCTTAATGTCCGTACAGTGTCTTTACCTTTGAGATTTTTTTAAATTCATTAAGATATTCATTTCTCGAATTGTGAATTTAGTAGAGATGGTGAAACCCGGCCATTCTTGTTGGCGAGTAAACCCACAATAAAACAAATATCCCAGCAGCTCTCCCGGAAAATTTTCCCACAAACGTACTGCTGTAATCATAATTCATTAGGCATATTAATTACATTTATTAATGCCAAATATACGGTAATAATACTCGTTTAACACCTCTTCATATACACACCAATTTCTTATCAAAAATATCTGTTAGACAAGTTGGCCGCGGATGTAGTAATTTTAATAAAAGAAGGTTGAGAAAGAATATACGAGTAATAGACATAATAGGCATAATAAAAGTTAGAGATTTAGAAGCGTTAAGGATTTCCCATATAAAAATCAAAATGGTGTTTGCGATAAATGTGATATACGAGTGGTGATCATTTTTATGCTTCGCATGCGTACCCGGCTGCTAGAGTTTTGTCTTAGGAACCCTACCGTCCAAACCGCTCCTTTGTCAACAACAACTCAATCTCCGGTCCCAGCGCCCCTTCGGTATCTCCTCTTACTCCCTTCCCTTCTAAATCATAACAATATATCTCACCCTCCCTTGTTATTCTCATTTCCCCTAAAGCACCATCTCTTTTTGTTGGTTCGAGCCTCCCTTGCTGTTTGTTTACGTATATTCTATTCGTCTCACCTTTCACCTTTATTATTTTTATCAAATCCAAATGTCTTTTTTTGCGGTAGTTTTGTCACTCTTCTTCTCCTTTGTCTCCTGCTTTTTCAGTGCCCATCGTACTCGTAATATACGAAATTTTCCTTATCTCTTTCATTTCTTCATCTAATCCGCTTATTAAATTCGGGCTCTTTCTCGCTTTTCAATCTTTTCATTTTTAAATTCCTCATCTCCATCTTAACGAATATCCTCGCTTTATGTGCGTTTCTCAACTCTCCCGCACTCCAATTATCTCTTCCTTCGATCCATTTTTCTGAGCATTTTTATTGCATCGTCGTCCCCTCCCTGCGTCATTTTCCTTCCATCGTCACCAAGGTAATTCTCCTTTTCCGTTTCTCGCCATTACGGTTCCCGAATGTAGTTCACTCGCCACTGTGTTCTCGCCTTTAAGCAACGCCAATATTCCGCGAACTCCCCTGTTATTTTCAGAACACTACATAGCTGTCCCGTCATTCGACTCATTGTTTCCTGATCTGACTTCCATCACCAATCCATCACTGTGCAACCACTTCAGTCTACACTTCACCCCTCCAACGATTTCCCTCCTCTACGGGTAACACCCCACCATATCTTTAACCGCCCCCAAGAGATTATTCACTTGGAAGCCTCGCCGCTTCGATACCCCGTCACTACGACCTCCCGTCACTTCAACACAACGTCACTTCGAAACCCCGTCACTTCGAAACCCCGTCACTTCGACACCCCGTCATTTCAACACCCCGTCATTTCGACACCCCGTCATTTCGACACCCCGTCATTTCGACACCCCGTCATTTCGACACCCCTCATTTCGACACCCCTCATTTCGACACCCCGTCATTTCGACATCCCGTCATTTCGACACCCCATCATTTCGACACCCCGTCATTTCGACACCCCGTCATTTCGACACCCCGTCATTTCGACACCCCGTCATTTCAACACCCCGTCATTTCGACACCCCGTCATTTCGACACCCCGTCATTTCGACACCCCGTCATTTCGACACCCCGTCATTTCGACACCCCGTCATTTCAACACCCCGTCATTTCGACACCCCATCACTTGAACACCCCGTGATTTCGACACCCCGTTACTTCGACATCCCGTCACTATGATACCCCGTCACTTCTTCGACACACCGTGACCTCAACACACCGCAATTTCGACACCCCGCCTATTCGACATTCCGCCTATTCGCCGCCACTTGGACATACTACACATGTGGAAGAATATTTAGAAAATAATAATTTATTGTAGAGTGTATTGTGTCGCTTTAATGCAAAACTTAACAATGTAAGAGAAAAACAACATGATTCATGTCATATGTAAAAGGCTTATTTATTAATTTAAGACATTAAATTATTAAAGTTAAAGTAAGCTAATTAAAGTATTGTTTCAAGTACAAAAGGTTAATAACAAATATTAGTCTACTTGTCGTATGTCCATAAGTCCTTCTGGCTCTTTTCTTCGTTAAATGCTCCTAGGTAACGGAATTCCTGGAATACCACTATACTGATTAATTTCAAAGACTGCATATGCGTTTTACAAGTATTTTACTACAGCTATTAGTTCTACAATCCACATCTCGTTTTTTTCAGTTCCCCTTGAACATTTAGGTAAATGCAGAGATGGCTCCTTGTTTTGCTTCTGGACTTTCACGTACCTTCACTGTGGGCGGGTTCTTTTCTTTTATCTCCCCTTTTGCTAGTTCTGGTAGAAATGGAGCTGGAGGTGTGGGTTTCTATTGTGCTAGCAATACTAAAAAATAAAATATGTAGTTCCGTTTACCAACGCAAATATGATTTCTATTACACGAGGAGACTATCTCTAGTTTTTGAATTCATCTATTCACGCAATGTTGCTTCTTTTATTCATCATTCAACTGTGTATTGTAAAAGGGTGAGGTAGGGATTATTGAGATGAGACGTGGGAATTTTACACATCTCCCCCATACGTCACATACAGTTTTTACCATTTTTTGATGAAAACGAATTCAAATAAATCAGAAACACGAAATTACATCCGTTCTGAAACGACATCACGACATTTACGCAACATTTACGCGATATTTACGTGCGGACAAAAGCGTTTGTGTGCATTGCCAGAGAAAATGAATAATTTTGGCTGTCAGAAATTAAATAATTAACACAGAATTGCCTAATTAAATAAATAAATTTAACTGAAAATGATTGCTTCGTCACATAAACGTACTAATTAATAACAGTTTGCTCATCATCAGTTTCAGGAAGCGTTCTCCCTCTTTCTAAATCGACGCGTTCCTATCGTTTCGCCGTCTGCTGGTTTACTGCAATTTAAACACAGTGGTACTTGAAGGTCACGATCTGAACGGAGAGAGGGCGCTGTCATCCAATCAGGAGTTTCGTTACGACTTAAATTTGTAGTACTAGAGCTTCCGATTGGATAACAATTCCGCCTTTCCTGCCAGCTTGTGACCTTGGAGTGCTACTACGTTTCAATGGGAGTATACCTCTTCATGTTCTCTCTCACCATTAGAGAAGGGTTTAACAGCTTTTCTTCAATAACTGTTATTACAAAAGCAGCTGACTCGTAATAGCTGTTGTTAATAACAGTTGAAAAATAACAGGTCCATGATCAGCAACCTAACATAGCCGGCTGCTAAGAGTGATAGCAGTTGTAGCGACTGCTAAGAGTTAAACCACGTAAAACGAATAACGTTGGTAGCACCGTAAAGCCTGTACAGCTACCTTACGGCGCTTCCTTGCACTACTTTCCCTAACATGTTTGGGCAGAGAAGCAGCTGATATGAACGAGACTGGATGAACTGCCAAGGATGAATAGTAATTCATATAATGTGTAGCGAATGTGTATAGAATATTACTAAATTGAAAGTGATTCGGGTTCAGATTGCAAATATTCTTTCAAATATGCAACTTGTGCATAGTGAAGTGACGAGTGCCAAAAAAATTAGAAACAGTGTTTTTGCTTACCTATAGCTAAACTGTTAATGACTGTCGAATATCAAGTATTATAATGTGAGATATTTGACCGTGTCTCATTTTATTTTATCGGGCCTAGGGAAATATTAGTTGATCTCACATAAGCAGCAATGGGACACAAATAAGTTAACATATTGGACGGACTTAATTTAAAGGACAAACATCTTGTTGTAGTGTATACAATAAAATATAAAAATATTGTGGCACATGGTGCGTAATAATGACGAATTGTGAGTTAATGAATCTATAATTTAAACACTGGCAAATGATGATTGACTAGCTGCAGTGAAGTTGTTATCATACAAAATGGTTGCCACAAAAGCTTGTAGTAGTTCGGATTAGGCCCAATCAATTGCAGTTCTATGCATTTCGACCGATAACAGCCAATAACAGGGTAAACGAAATAACTGTTAATTTTGCGTAACAGTTACGAAACATTAACGGTTAAGAGATAACAGTTTAGCTGTTAAGGGCACATCCCTACTCACCATACACTTTCCCCCACTCTCCTCCCCTCCCTCGCTGATCTCGTAACCCCTCCCCCTCCCCCCCGCGACTGGCGCCTGGAGCGACTATCTGCGCGCGGCAACAGCGCCTACGCGGGTCCCGGGGGCGCGCGTCTAAATCATAGACAGGCCGTAAACATTAGTGCGGTCGCCGTGACAGCCGCTGATAAGCGCAGCAACGCCTGCGCCGCCCCCGCAGCCAACGCCTCGGGCGCAGCGCGCTCTAGCGCCGGATGCTGCGCACGCAGCCTCTCCCCTCCCCTCCACGCACGGGGGAGGGGGGCCGCCCTCGCGTCTTTTGTGGCGAAGAAGGCGCTACAAACTGCCACCGCAGGCTCTCCAGGGTCGAATTTCTCTTGGCTATCTCCAGCGCCGTCCGCCGGAGCCGCTTCTGCACCTTTCTTTCGGAGGAGATGGGTTTGGGCTTGGTGGTGTGAATGCGTGACGAATCGTTTCGATGATTACTGAAGGGAATCAGAAAAAGCGTCTTGCGAAACATGTTTAATATTGAAATAACTAAGTTTCTTTTAATTTCCTTGATTGATTGATTGATTTTTTCGCGTTTCCTTGCGCGTCCACTGCTCTGGTCATTAGTCCCTTTCATGTAGTGCATGTTTTCTCGGGAGATGGCGGTGATCTTCCCCCACTGGATGGCGAGACCCGGCGCCAACCTACCGTCGGCTAGTGAGGTTTCCCTCTAACCTGAACTCTCCCACCAGCGGGGCACCGCCCCAGCCGGGAGAAGCTCTAAGTTCCCGACCGGTCTCCCGGGGCGATTTGTTTGTCGTCGTCGAGTTGCTTACCTTCTATCTTTCGGTTTGTGATTCGAATTTCGTTCGATTCCTGAAATTGATTATTTCGTATTTCCTGGCACGACAACTGCTATGGGCATTAGTTTCATAGATTTAGTGCATGTTTTTATCCCGCGAAGTAGCGGTGTTCTTCCCCCGCAAGATAGTGAGATTCGAAAGCGACCACATGGGCAAGTAGGGTTTTCCACAACTCACCACCCGGACATCACACAAGCTCAGACAAGGTCTAAGCTCCCGGCTGGTTTCCCGATGTGTGCCACAGTGCAGTGCATGTAAGTGTACGATTGGGGGAGGAATGAAAATAGGAAAAGGAAGGAAAGATCGCTTGCGATTCGTGACCTTTGTTAGAGTGCTGATCCGGTATTTGACCGATGTTGATGGGAGAAATCACCGATAACGAACAATCAGAGGAATCTAGAATTGTTCTCCAAGCATCCAACACTATCTAGCTAGTATCGAAAATCCTGTGATCATCGGGAATCGAACACGAGGACCTCCGGGTCAGATGCACTACAGTGACATCAGTTGATGCCCTGAGCCACCCCAGCCGGTAGGTCGATTCATTTGGAAGCTTCTTTGAACAAGGAGCTTTCGTGCGAGGATTCCCGAGTTCCTCAGTTTCCCTCGCATTTCATTCCACCATTGTTCAATCGTCATTATTATTTTATTACCAGAATCACAATCACCAATCCATCACAATCATTTCATGAACAACCACTCCGTTACATGATCGAAAATGCTAGGGACTCAGTAGCATAATGATATGCCAATGCTAATTCATAATTCTGTCAAAAATGTACGAAGAAACGGTCCCTTTTCATGTCTGTCGTTGGTAATTCATATCATTCATCATATTTTAAATAATTCAAGTTCTTTCCAAAACATGCTTCATCCATTACTTGCTAACATTCTTCAGGGGTGTATATCTGCTTTTTTAGTTTCTCCCTACAAAGTAGAGAAAAATCATATAACGCTGTGCGAAAAACCGTCGAATTTTTGGCAGAAAAACTCTTACTACAGAGCCCTATTAACGAAAAAGTGGATAAATTCAGTTGATAAATTTAGACCTGTGTAGCCAGAATCCACATTTTGTGTGGAAAAAATCGAACGACGGGAAAACGTCTGTCTGTCCGTTCGTCTGCAACAAGCGGTTACACCGTTCAGTCGATTTTATCCAAAATTGATATTTGCCAATCGATCTCACTGATGCCATGGTTCCTTGAACTTGAAACCAATATTTTAATATTGGGGATACTTTACATGGAGCCCCGGAGTCATTCAAAAAATGCCTCTATCGTTTTTGATTATTTTTTTTGTTGGATAGTGTAAAGGACGCATAACAGAATGGTGCAGGTCTCATGTACGTTAAAAATTTTGATTTTTCGAAAATTGCATAAATTCACAATTGTTTCGGAGTTTTCTTGCAACTAAAATATTGAAGGTTGATATTGTTCCCTTAATGAAATCTGTTTCTTAAAGATAGATTTTACAATATTTGAGTACAAGCTGCGTAATTTTGCATGAAAATAGGGCGGGAAACTAAGTTCTGTTTTAGCACCACTAGTTTTCACATTTAATTGAATGGCATTTCAAAAGAGTGTATGATCATAAGTGATACGATAATGATAAGTAGTATAAAATGACAAGTAAGTACTTCGGTCTGAATCCTTACCGAGGTAAATATTTACATCGATCACGAGCGAAAAATCTAGGCAAAAAGCAAAAACCTCATTGGAAAAGGTTTCATTAGATTTAGTGAACTACTACAAACTCATGTGTACCTCTGTCTCATAATATGGATTTTAAGGTAGATGATTTTTGTGTAAAGAATACATTTAGAGTTTCGTCTGCTAGCAAAGTCTTGACATAGAGACCATCATATTTCAACGTCTGTTGATTGGACAGAAGAGTCCAAAAGCTGTAATAGTTTTGAAACGAGTTAGCAAGGAATGTTTTAAAATAAACGTGACATTTTTAATTAGCATTGCTGATATCTGTGCTTTTTTCCAATTTACTCTGCTTCCGAGGATGTACCTTCTTTCTGTTATTTATCTAGTATTTTTATACAGATTTCTAAGAATAAATTTATTAAACTTCGAGGGCATGGTAGTCTCTTAGTAGTTGCTCAAATAATATAATTAGTCACAGAACGTTTATCATTAATTTATCTGGAAAATGCTACGAATTCTTTGATGATAGGCGAATATACGAAATCTCTTTGACCACGTCAGAACGGGACCTGCCATACACCAAAGCGTGAAGGTTTGCCTACTCACAAGGGGCGAGTGTCACACGTCTAACCATCACATGTTTATTGCGAATAAGGGATGATCTTTTATCCTCCTTCATGCCCTAGAAATGTGTAACATGTATTTTGAGACACTGCATTTATATTTCTGATTCACATGTGTAATTAATTTTGTAATTGTCTTGATTAATTTGTGAATCCGAGCGTGTCGACTACCGAGGTCGTTAATTAATCTACCAGTTAATCGCCCTTTAAAAGTAGCGCATTTTTTAGGTGACGCTGATCATCTCCTGCTGGTTGGCG